>CAUYQU010056875.1:0-10748 GCA_963574635.1 Cheracebus regulus
AAAACATACCAAAAGGTAAAGAGCATCACCATAATGAAGAATCTACATCAACTAATGGGCAAAACAGCCAGCTAGCATTACCAGAAGCTGCAATTTTCGTCTCTGATAAAACAGACTTTAAAACAACAAAGACCATAAGAAGCAAAGAGGGACATTACATGGTGGTGAAAGGATCAATGCAACAAGGAAAGCTAACGATCCTAAATATATACGCACCCATTACAGGAGCACCTAGATAAGTAGGGCAAGTTCTTAATGACTTACAAAGAGACTTAAGACTCCCACACAATAATAGTAGGAGACTTTAACATTACACTGTCAATATTAGACAGATCAACGAGATAGAAAATCAACAAGGATATCCAGGACTTGAACTCAGACCTGGAACAACTAGACTTAACAAATATTTACAGAACTCTCCTCCCCAAATCCACAAAATATACATTTTTCTCAGTATCACATTATACCTATTTTAAAATTGACCACACAATTGGAAGTAAATCACTCCTCAGCAATTGCATAGCATCTCACAGGTTTAAATAAAATATTGGTTGGCTGCTTATTTGTTATTTTCATCCCCTATTCCTTCCTGTCTCCATGGTTAAGCACAATTATTGGCATAAAAGAGGTTTTTAATACCCATTTTTAAACTGCATTCTAGCATGGGCAATAAAACAAGAATCCCATTCTCTCTCCCTCTTTCTCGTCCTCTTTCTTTCTCTCTTTCATTCTTTTTTTCTTTCTTTTGCTGTTTCTATCTTTCTCCTTTTCTCTCAAAAAAAAAAAAAGGAAATCTGGAGACAACAGATGTTAGAGAGGATGTGGAGAAATAGGAACACTTTTACACTGTTGGTGGGAGTGTAAACTAGTTCAACCATTATGGAAGACAGTATGGTGCTTCCTCAAGGATCTATAAATAGAAATTCCATTTGACTCAGCAATCCCATTACTGGATTATAAATTGTTCTATTATAAAGACACATGCACGTGTATGTTCATAGTGGCACTGTTTACAATAACAAAGACCTGGAATCAACCCAAATGCCCATCAAGGATAGACTGAACAAGGAAAATGTGGCACATACACACCATGGAATACTATGCAGCCATAAAAAATGATGAGTTCATGTCATTTGTAGGAACATGGATGAATCTGGAAACCATCATTCTCAGAAAACTGACACATGAACAGAAAATCAAACACAACATCTTCTCACTCACAGGTGGCTGTTGAACAATGAGAACACATGGTCACAGGGAGGGGGACATCACATACTGGGGTCTGTTGGGGGGGCAAGGGAGGGACAGCGGCGGGGGGGGAGGTCAGATGTAGGTGACGAGGGGGATGGAGGCAGCAAACCACATTGCCATGTGTGTACCTATACAACAATCCTGCATGATCTGCACATGTACCCCAGAACCTAAAGTACAATTAAAAAATTAAATCAAAATTAAAAAAAAAAATCCGATCATGTCACCCTTCCACTCAACACCTTGCAATGGATCTCCACTTCACTTAGAGTTAAGAGCCAAGTACTTAACTGGCTTTTCATGTTCTGCCTGATCCATTTCTCTGTTACATTAAACATCATTCTCATTAGCTCACTTAATCCTCACAAAAACCTCATGACAGTTTGTTATGCCTACGTTGTAGATAAGGAAGACTGAGGCTCAAAAAAGTGTTTTTTGGTTTTTTTTTTGTTTGTTTGTTTGCTTTGAGACAAAGTCTAACGCTGTTCCCCAGGCTGGAGTTCAGTGGCATGACTGTGGCCACCAGGAGTTGCTCATATCTCTGCAACCTCTGCCTCCCAAGTTCAAGCGATTCTCCTATTGCACACCCCCAAGTAGCTGGGATTACAGGCACATGCTACCATGCCAGCCTAATTTTTGTATTTTTAGTATAGATGGGGTTTCACCATGTTGACCCAAAGGTTGGTCTCAAACTCCTAGCCTCAAGATTCACCCACATTTTCCCAAAGTGAGGGGATTACAGGCATGAGTCACTGGGCTGGCCAGAAGTTAAGTATTAGATCTAAGATTAAAAGACTAGTGAATGATATAACCAATATGTGAACTTGAGTAGTGGTACACTTTATCATCCCATTCACCCAACCAAGAAGAACTGACGTTCATTGCAAAACCCCAAGGAGGCACAGAAACAAGTGGTACCTGATATCCCTAAAAATGAGAAGTCAATGTAGGACTGAAAACAGATAGAATCATTGAAAATCTGATTAAAATTCCAATCTTCACTTTGCATAGACAGGCAATGGATTCCCCCACAACCTTAGAAGAGGAATTGAGGCTTACATGATGGTAAGGGAGGGCCAGAGAGATGCAGGACTGGAGAATACTGGACAAAAAGAACCTAATCATTCCCTAGTCTAAAACAAAAAAATATTTTTCACTGTATTTCCCATAACTTTTTCCATGAACATTTCAAAACCAATTTTTAGAACATTAGCATGGAGCAGTATAGACCTGGCTAAACAGCTTAGTCCAAAATTAATGAAAATGACAAGTCTGCATTCAAAGACAAACTACTTAATGAGTAATTTTTTTAATTGGTTCTAGGCTGAGACCTTTGTATAACAAGTTTCAGCTTAGAGAAAAATTTTTATGCTGCCGTTATAAACTGCTGATAATAGAAGATTTAATGGAATTTCAAATAGGCCATTAATTGTAACATGCCAATATAATAACAGGAAGATTAAAATATGACTAAACTAAACAAATTCAATACAGCTTAAGGACTTTGTTTGAAATTAAACTTTCCCAAGTATATATTTTGATATCAAATCTTGAAAAGTTAAATACTGAAACAGATAGCAAAAGGTTTTTGCAGCAAATTTCCATAAAATATTCCTGAATAGCTTACTCTAACAACTTGGCAACCATATGAATTAGAAATTAGATCAAGCATAAAATAAATTGGGATAAGACAGTTGTGGTGTATGTGTGTATTTATAATTTCTTATCCTTTTGGAAAGAAAATTTTGTGAAATGTGATTCTTCAGGGTAAATCTTGAGATGTTTGTGATTTTTAATTTCTTTCCCACAATATGGGGTTACAAAACAGTTAAAAAGGATTGGATGGAGTATTGTTGTTGAGTATATTGGGCGTAAACCTTTGAAAAGACCAATGACATATAGGGAGACTTCATTCTATTTGGGAAGAACAAAGAAAAAGAGATGGATGGTAATAGCTACTGTGCTGTTTTTCTTAAGATGGTTCAGTGTTGGAGAGAATTATATAGATTCCAGCTGCATTTTGTATTACCATGTGTATATCAAAAAGACTTGCTGGCAGGGTGGATGTGGGAGGTAAAGAGAGGAAAAAATTTAAAATGATGAACAAGGCCAGGCACGGTGGCTTAACTTTGTAATCCCAGCACTTTGGGAGGCTAAGGCAGGCAGATAACCTGAGGTCAGGAGTTCAAGACCAGCCTGGCCAACATGATGAAACCCTGTCTCTACTAAAAATACAAAATTAGCTGGGCATGGTGGCGTGAACCTCTAGTCCCAGCTACTCAGGAGGCTGAGGCAGGAGAATTGCTTAAACCCAGGAAGTGTCAGTTGCAGTGAGCTGAGATCGCACCATTGTACTCCAGCCTGGGTGACAAGAGTGAAATGCCATCTTAAAAAAAAAAAAATTAACAAGTTTCTGGCTTGAGCCACTGACAAAATGATGATGTCATTTACTGAAAGAAGATGAGAGTAGGGCAAACAGGTTTTTGGGGTGTGGAATCACAGGTTCTGTTTGGGACTTCTAAAGTTAGTGATCCTCATGAGTCGTTCAACAGGTGAAATCAAGTAGGGTGCTGAATATCCAAGTCTGGAGTCATCTCCACTACACTAAAGACATCAGCAACAGTGAACACAAAGTTGATCAGATTCAATATTATATTCAATATTATATATATAATCACGGTAGGTGGTCACCTTGAAAATGCTCTGCCATAGTAGCAAAAGTCTAGCAGAAAAGTGAGGGAATCTAGATTCTTTTTTTCTCCTTATTCCACTAACTAGCTGTGGGATTCATTCTAACTTTCTAGAAATCACAATGGTGCAGTTATTTATAATATACACTCCCAGTTCAGAAAACTGGGGCCAAATTCTAGCTGTGTCTCTTACAAGCTGTATAACTTCAGAAAAGATAAAGTATTTGTGCCTCAGTTTCCTCATCTATCAAAGGGGGATATCATTAGCCCCCTTTTCATAAGGTTGTCTTAAGAATTAAATTACCATGTGAGTTTATGCCCACATAGACACACACAACGTAACTTAAGGTTATTTCTGAAACACAATAAGTGCTAATTGCTTGTTATAATTATTATTATTATAAAATAGATTATAATAATATCTTTTAGACTTTATTAATAAGACCCTTTCTTCTAAACAATAATATGTAGAAACTCGATATATAAATATATATAAGAAATAAAGAGGGAATGGCTATGGCTGGAACGTAGAACTCATATCCCACCAGGCTAATAGTTTCCCCTCCCTTTTCCCTGTCAGTAGCCTCAGAGGAAGATCTAGGAAACTTCTGAGACTCTTTTCTGAAAACCACCAGATTAGATAATTTTTCCAGAGTGAAAGAGAAATCAAGATGTTTTCGGACACACAAGTAATAAAGAGTCTAAAAAGAGATCCTCACTAAAAGAACTCAGAGTGTTGGCAATAACAGTAGTGAAGCTGGAGGTCTTACTGGAAGGATGCTTCTTCTCTACTCCTATGTTCCCTTCCATATGGTGGGTCTTCCACTTGCATCACAGTCCTGGCCTTCCTCTCTCCACCACACCTCCAGCTCACTAGTCCTCCTCTGATAAAAGTATGTTAATATGATGGGAAATTTTGAAAGGACAGACTGGGTGTAAGCAGAGCACCCACTTCCTCTCTCCTTCTGCTTGGGAGCCAGCTGTCTATAAGGAAGAGCCTTATGCTGTGCTGCTTCCATATGGTACTATCTGGGTACCTTGACACCTACTGTTAGGGGGCTTTTGCCATCATCCAGAACTGCCTATGACTTGGTTTGTATAACCATCTAATTCTCGGGACTGGAATTAGAAAGCCCACTTGCCCACCAGTAGGCAATTTTTCTAATATCAGCTCTATTGGTAAAAAATATCACATTTGGGTTCCCATATGCCTTACACTTTTGTCTTATTTTTAATGGATTGAGAACTTGGATGACAAGATGTATGCTATTTAGCAGATCCCCTTGACCTCCAATAGTGTAGGGCAAAAACAAAAAGAAACAAAAAACAATGAACTCATAAATAGATCAAGTATGTTGGCAAATTCCTGAGATTCTTATCTTCTTAGGTTCCAGATCACAAAAACAAAATATGTTTATCATGCTAAAGAGGTTGGATTTTATCCTGTAAGGAGTGAGAAAGAGGCCATAAGAACACTTTAAAGAAAAAATAAATAGCCAGATTGGTATGTTTGATTATTTTCTTAGACAGGGTCAGCATAGAAAGAAGACAGTACTAAAAACTGGCTAGCTTCAGGTTAAAAAGAAAAGGCAACATTTTTTGAAGGCCAAATTCACCTGCTTTATAACTTTGTCTAAGGCTGTTTCAAATGATGATGTCATGTTTTCCCAACCTACTATCTAATTTTAAACAGCGGTCAGCCTGCTTCATAGATTTCATTAAGTCAAGCAATCAGATAAGGAAATCTTGAACTGCATTGGGATCTTTATCATGGTGTTTCAAAGATGTTTTACAACTTTCCATTTAAAAAAAGAATGAAGTAATGTTTCTCTTCTGACTTCCAAAGTTCACATTTTCATGGCATATACATGATACATTATTATTTAGAATTTTATTATGTAATTTAAAAAGGCAAAATACTGATAATCACAGATTGATAGCTTAAGAACTAAAATTTGTAGCTATAAAATAGATCATTTGTCACTTAAAAAATTAGCACAATTTAAAAATGTTGATGCAAAACAGAGTTATACTACATTGAAGCATTTCTTTTCTCCCTGCAGACAATTTGTTTTTTAGTAATTGTGAGAATATGTCAAATATCTAATAGTACCTCAGCCATAAGCTGATACTTGGTTCCCTGCCTTTCTGAGTCCTCTCCTTTTGTACTATTCCTTTGAGAAAGATACTTCCAGCAGAACTGATTTTGACAAAGAAGTAAGGTTAATAGTTTCTGCTACAAACATTTATTAAGTTCCATGGTTGGCTAACACTGTTCTGGCACTGGGAACACTGTGATGAACAAGCAAGAAATGTCACAGTCCATGGTTCCCACAGTCTTTCAGTTTCCTGGTAAGATCAAAGGCACACACAAGAGAAAGCAGTAGTAGCAACACCCCATCCTCAATTCCTAAGGGTTCTTCAATTCCGACTTCCCATCAGGAAATCCCCTGATGTGTACTCTACCTGATGAGGAACTTTGTTGAGGAAACACAAGAAAGGGAGGGAATAGATGCTTTCCTGGCTAGGCAAATCAGCCAGATCACCTGGGATGACAAACATCATAATCACAGATTGCCCTGCTTCCAGGAGGTGCCACTTGGTGACTTAAATCATTCGGCTGTTGTGTTGTCATTCCTTGTTTTATTGTTCTCTTTAACACAGCTGCTAAGTACTCCCTTTCTTAGCAGGGAAAAAAAAGTGCAGGCCTAGCTATTTCTAAACTCCAGCCATCAGTTCCCTAGGAAACAAAATATATTAATATGAGAACTCTTTCAGTAACAAAAAGCCTACTCAAACTACTTGGAAGAGACAGACTTGTCTGGCTTTCTAGCTGGGAAGTTCAATCAATGAACTTCAGGTATGGCTAGATCATGGTGTACAAATTATGTCTTAAAGATTTGACTTTCCCATTCTACCTCTGTTTTTCTCTGGGCAGATTCTTCCCACATAGTGGCAAAGAGATGACCACCAGCAGCTTTAGGCTTCCATCACCTTTACAGACAATAAGCCTATCCCTCACTCTCCCCATACCAGCAAATTGTCTCTTTCCTCATAGTTTCAGCAAAATTCCAGGGATTGTCCTCAAGAGAAATGCTGGAAAGAAAAAATATGCATATCCACTTTACTCAAAACCCTGTAACATTTTTAAAGACTTTTTAATTAAGAGAACAAAATAACAAAAAGAATCAAATTACAATGACAAGAAACTGTATAGACTGATGTTTTTTTATAGACCTCCCTCTGGAGTTTATGGAAATGACAATGGAATTAAGACATCTGTATCTCAGCTCTTTTCACTGACTCATTTCTTGTTGTACTCTTTAGAACCATCTCTACCTAACTTTTTTGTTTAGATTTTTGTTTCCAAGATAATGCTTATAGGTTTTCCCAACTTCTTGGTTGCCATCCTCTCTTTCTAATTTTATAGCCAACAATGAAATTATATAGCCACTAGTTACAGATAATAGATCCAAAGAAAGCCAAGTGAGACTTTATCTTCTCAGAAAACTATAGGCTTTCTAGATCTAATGTGTTCTGGCTTCACATAGAAAAGTCAATTTACTGAATTCTTTGATGCTTGACCTATGCTTTGCTCCAACATTTTTAAACAATGGTTGTCAAGCACAAGGCTGAAAATTTGTCTCTATGGAACTGGAACATAGAAAGCTGGTGCCAGGCTTTGAGAAACCCTCACAAAAGAAGACAGAGACGAGGCACTCTAAGGAAGATGAAGATCGCACACATCCTCTCCAGCTGAGCGGGACTCTTGCCCCTGCCATTCTCTCAGGCTGTAGAAAAGTGGAAACAATGAAAAGTAGTCAGCCCACTAGCTGTAGCTAAGAGGAAAACAAATTCTTCTCAAATGGTAGGAAGAATACACTAGTATTGTATCAATGGAGAATTACCTGGGAATGATCAAGATGAAAATAAATCTCATGGCAAAAACAAATAAATATTTAGTACAAAGTAAAAGGACCCAACTTAGAAGAAATTATACCTTAAGAATGAGATGGAAATATCTCACAAATGCTTTAAGCTATGGATGAATTGAATAAGAATATAAATTCAAGGGTTTTTAAAAGTGCACTGAAAATGAGTTGATTAAACAAGTTTGAGATCAAAAGGAGTTTTTCAGTCTGAGAAAAAACAATTAAGGGTGGATAACATTGTTCTCTGGCCATAAAATTATTTGGCTCTTCTCTCTTCTTTCAAATAAAATAGGGCCTATGAACACAGGAAATAAAGCAGACTCATTGTTTGAAGAGATTCCCTAAGATACCACCTGTTTCCTGCTTTAAAGATAATACACCTTCTCTTCAAGTTAGGAAAGATCAAGGCTTCATGAAGACATTGGTGGAAACTTGGCAAATGCACATGTGTGCATGCACACACACTCACCAGTGGAAAGGATTAAATATTTGAGACCTACTAAGAGTTAAAAGTCTTCGCATTCTTTGAGAAACATAACATAAAATGACAAGTATGTGCTGATCATTCTCACTGGCCAACCCTTCAATATCACTGCCACCACCACCATTCTCTGACCTTCTCTGATATGCTGTGGTCCAGGGAAAGCTGACCCCTGAGGACTCATCACCCTTGGTCCTTTGTCCTTGGGTTTCCAGTTGGGCAGGATATCAAAAGGTAGGAGGAGGGAGAGGCCAAGACATTTTTTCTCCAATTTTTCCCTGCTGCTTTATAGGTCTCTGGCAGTAGATATAACACTCCACACCACACTGGCATGAGAGGGGATCCTCCTCTCTGTGTCCATTATCAGTTGACTCCAGGAATGCTACTCCCTCCCCTTGCACCTGCAGCAGCTTCAACCAGTTGTTAGTCTCTGGAATCTCACTATTGCTTATCTTTTTCTCTTAACCTCATTCCCACCCCAGCAGTACTTCTCTTCTTAATATGTCTAAATTTTAAGCAAATAGGGTAAATTCTATTTCCTCACAGGATCCAAACTGAGTTGCAAACACAGTAACTGACTTTGGCCAAATTGAGAAAAATGAATAATTTCCAAGGAGCAAAGAAAACAAAAAAGGTTCTGCTAAATGTAGCATTGTTCTCATACAGAAATGGCTAAAGATAATAATAGTGAATACAAAAAAGAAAAGAAGAAGGAAGAGAAGGAGGAAAGATCTAAGAGATTAGGGGGAGACTAGTAAGAGAGTTAGATAAAAAGGATCTAATGTAAAGATACTGGGTTATAAAGAATCAAACAAATATAAAAACTCATTTGAAAATATGAAACAAGAATAATTTTCCTGAAGTGGAGCAAATGCTGCAGACTGAAAGAACACACTGAGTGTGAAATAAACTTGACACAGAGCAGTCAATGCCAATTCATATTCTAGTTCAGTTATTCTCCTTATGCTAGTTGTGCTACTATCAAGCATTAAGGAAAAGAATGCAAACAAAAAAGCAGAAAAGCCAATCACTGTCACTGGGGAAGAAATCACACTGGCCTTAGATTCCTTGACAATGGAGATTGGTTGTACCAATTGGTTTGGTGAAAAATCACAGTTATAGTACATTGTAATAGTCCTATTTTATTAAAAATAATGTTTAATAAAACCTGGAAGGTAGATAGAGTGAGATGACAGAATGTAGATGACTGTTAGGGTCCTCATCATTTATAGCAGGGAATCACTATTAAAACTGGGACCTTAAAAAAAAAAAACTCCAATCTCCTAACATTTGTGTTTTTTCAATATTTCTTCCACAATCTTAGAAGAATCTTTTACATTAAAAGAAAAAAAAATTATTTGAAGTTCACACTTCCATCAGGGTGTTTAAGAATTTTTGTTTGGTGTGTATGTATGCATGTGTGTGTGTTTGGGTCATAAAGAAATTTTCTTGTTTCTTTTTCACACCTGTAATCCCAGCACTTTGGGAGGCTGAGGCAGGCCTCCCTTGACAGAGGATCACCTGAGGTCAAGAGTTCGACACCAGCCTGGCTAACGGTAAAATCCCATCTCTACTAAAAATACAAAAATTAGCAGGGCAGGGTGGCATGCATCTGTAGTCCCAGCTACTCAGGAGGCTGAGGCAGGAGAATGGCTTGAACCTGGAAGGCAGAAGTTGCAGTGAGCTGAGATCGTGCCACTGCACTCCAGCCTAGGAGACTGATCATGACTCTGTCTCAAAAAACAAACCAACAAAAACATCTATAATAGGCCAGGCATGGTAGCTGATGCCTGTAATCCTAGCACTTTGGGAGGCCAAAGTAGGTGAATTACTTGATTGCAGGAGTTCAAGACCAGCATGGGCAACATAACTAAACTCCATCTCTACAAAATATAAAAAGAATTACCTGGGCATAATAACATGCACCTGTAGTCCCAGCTACCCCAGAGGCTGAGTCCAGAGGTCCCTTGAGCCCAGGAGTTCAAGGTGGTAGTAATCTATGATGATGCCACTGTACCTCAGCCTAAGCTACAAAGTGAGACCCTCTTTAAAAACAAAATCATCTATAATATAATCATATTTAAAAGCATTTTCTTCCTGTCTAGCTGTCTATCTTTTAAAGAAACATGCCTGGATAAAGTTCATCTAATATTAACCAAGTTTCTTCCTATGTGGTAAGATTTAACTGATTTTTAAATCACCATGTTTGTACTTTTTTTTTTTTTTAAGAGAGAAAAGGAGAAAGAAAGACCCAGCAAAAGAAAGAAAAAAAGAATGAAAGAAAGAAAGAGGAAGAGAAAGAGGGAGAGAGAATGGGATTCTTGTTTTATTGCCCAGGCTAGAATACAGTCTAAAAATGGGTATTAAAAACCTCTTTTATGCCAATAATTGTGT
>CAUYQU010056877.1:0-42843 GCA_963574635.1 Cheracebus regulus
ATTTTCTCACATTTTATGAGTTGTCTCTAAACTTTGTTGATTATATCCTTTGTTGTACAGAAGCTTTTTAACTTGATGTGATCTTATTTTTTTCCCATGTTTTCTTTGGGTACTTGTGTTTGTGGGATATTACTCAAAAAAATTTTTTCCCGAGTGATATCCTGGAAAATTTCCCCAAATTATTCTTGTAGCAGCTTTATAGTTTGATGTATTAGATTTAAGTGATTTCACTGTAGAGGTCTATTTGTTTCTGGGTTCTCTATTCTGTTTTATTGGTCTATGTGTTTCCTTTTGATTGTTTGTTTTTTGCCAGTACCATGCTCTTTCGGTTACTATCACTCTGTTGTATAATCCAAATCAGATCATGTATTTCCTTCAGTTTTATTATTTTTTCTCAGGACAGCTTTGCCTTTTCTGCATCTTTTGTGGTTTCATATAAATTTTAGAATTGATTTTTCTGTTTCTATGAAGAATGTCATTTGTATTTTGACAGGAATTGCATTAAATCTTTAGATTGTTTTGGGTAGTATGTACATTTTAAAACTATTGGAAATTCCAAATGATGAACATGGAATTTTTTTTTCCATATTTTTTTATCTCCCTCGAATACTTGCATTATAGAAATTTTTCACTTCTTTGGTTAATTTCTAGTTATTTAGTTTTATGTGTGGCTATTGTAAATAGGATTACATTTTATTTAATTTTTCCAATTGTTCACTGTTGGCATAAAGTAATGGTTCTGATTTTTGTATGATTATTTTGTATCCTGCAATTTAAATAAATTTGTTTATCAGTTCTAATAGTTTTCCAATGAAGTCTTTAGGTTTTCCCCTATATAAGATCATATCATCTGCCAACAAGCATAACTTGAATTCTTTTTCTCCAATTTGGCTGCCCTATATTTCTTTCTCTTGTTCAATTGCTCTAGCTGGGAGTTCATGCTCTATGTGGTGACCCTGGGCATCCTTGTCATGTTCCAGATCTTAGAGGAAAGACTTTCATTTACTTCCCATTCAGTATGATAATAGCTATAGGTCTGTCATATATGGCTTTCATAGGTTGAGGTATGTTCCTTCTATCTGCAGTTTTTTTTTATGGTTTTTATTATGAAGGGATGTTGAATTCTATCAAATATGTTTTCAGCATCAATTGAAATGTTTATATGGTTTTTACTCTTCATTCTGTTGATATGATGTATCACATTGATTGATTTCCATATGGTGGAGGATCCTTGCATCTCAGGAATAAATCTGCCTTGATCATAATAAATGATCTGTCCATTTTATTGTTGCAATCAGTTTACTAGTATATTGTTCATGATTTTTGCATCAATATTCATAAGTAATATTGGCCTGTAGTTTTCTTTTTTTGATGTGTTGTTGTTTAGTTTGAGTAAAGGGTAAGACAGGCCTCATAGGATGAGTTTGGAAGTATTTCTGTTTCCTGTATCTTTTCAGAAGTGTTTGAATTGGATTGATATTAGTTCTTCTTTAAATGATTGATAGAATGCAGCAGTGAAGTCATCAGGTCCCAGGTTTTTGTTTACTGGGAGCCTTTTTATTATAGCTCTGATCTCATTACTTGTTATTGATCTGTTCAAAATTTGGATGTCTTCATTCTACAATCTTTGTTGGTTGTATGTATCTAAGAATTTGTCCATTTGTTTTAGATTTTCAAATTTATTAGTCTATAGTTTCCCTTAGTAGCTACTAATGAGTCTTTTAATTTCTACAATATTAGTTGTAATGTATCCTTTTTTATTTCTGAGTTTATTATTTGGATCTTCTATCCTTTATTTTTTGTCAGTCTGGCTAAAAATTTCTCAGTTTTGTTTACCGTTTTGAAAAACAAACTTTTTGTTTCATTGATCTTTTGTATTATTTTTCATTTCAATTTTATTTATTTCTACTCTGATATTTATTATTCATTTTCTTCTAGTAATTTTGGCTTTGGATTGCTCTTGCTTTTCTATTTCTTTAGGATGCATCATTAGATTTATTTAAAGATTTTACTTTTTTTTTATGTCGGCAGTTAATAGCTATAAACTTTCCTCTGAGTACTGCTTTTGCTCTATCCAGTGGGATTTGGTATGCTGTGTCTAAATTATCAATAGTTTCAATAATTTTTTCAATATTCCTCTTAATTTATTTATTGATCCACTGGTCATTCAGGAGCATGTGGTTTGATTTCCATACATTTATGTAGTTTCCAAAATTTCTTGATTTTGATTTCTAGTTGTATTTCATTTTGGTCAGAGGAGACATTTGATATTATTTCAATTTTTTTGAGGGTTTTAAGGCTTGTTGTGTGATCTAACATATGGTCTTTCCTTGAGATTGATCACTATGTTGAGAAACAGAAGCTTTTTAACTTTATGTAATCCCATCTGTGCATTTTAGCTTTCATTGCATGTGCTTGTGGAATATTGCTCAAGAAATTTTGTATGCATTGTTTGTATGCATTGTGCTGATCAGTGTCCTGGAAAGTTTCCCACAAGTTTTCTTGGAATAGTTTCATAGCTTGAGGCCTTAGATTTAATCTTAAATTCATTTTCATTTGACTTTTGTGTTTGATTTCACTGTAGGGGTCTATTTGTTTCTGGGTTCTCTATTCTGTTTTATTGGTCTATGTGTTTCCTTTTGTGTTGGGTTCTCTATTCTGTTAGTTACTATAGCTCTGTAGTATAATTTGAAGTCAAGTTATGTGATTCATCTGGTTTTGTTCTCTTTTCTTATGATAGCTTTGACTATTCTGGGTCTTTTGCAGTTTCATCTAAATTTTACAGTTGTTTTTCTATTTCTGTGAGGCGTGTCATTGGTATTTTGATAGGGATTACATTGAATGTATAGATTGATTTGGGCTGTATGGAAATTTTAACAATATTGATTCTTCTAATCCATAAACGTGGAATATATTTCCATTTTTAGTATCCTCTTCAATTTCTTTCATCAGTGTTTCATAGTTTTATTGCACAGATCTTTCACTTCATTGTTTAAGTTAATTCGTAGGTATTAAATTTTATGTGTGGCTATTGTAAATGAGATTCATTACTTTTTAATATTTCCTTTTTATACTTACTGGTGGCATATAGAAATGCTACTACTTTTTGTATGTTGATTTTGTATCCCACAACTTTACTGAATTACTTTATTAGTTGTGTTTTTTTGTGGAGTCTTTTTGTTTTTCCAAATAGAATATCATGTAATCTGCAAACAAGGATAATTTGACTTTTCTCATTCTAGTTTGGATGGCTTTTACTATATGCCTTAACAACCTTCGCCAAATTGTTAAATTCTTGTTGTATATATTTATATCTTAATGCACTGTTTATGTCTAAAATGATTATTCTTGATTGATTCATTTATTCTTTCTATTTAGCATAAGACTACTTTGCTCAGTACTGTTACAGTGTTATAATACTCTGTGTTTCTGTTTGTACTATTACCAGCAAGTTTCGTATCTTCAGGTAATTCCTTATTGCCCTTTAACATTCTTTTCTTTCTGGTTGAAGTACTCCCTTTAGCATTTCTTCTATCACAGGGCTGATGTTGGTGAAATCAATCAGCTTTTGTTTGTCTGGGAAAGTCTTTGTTTCTCCTTAATGGTGGAACAATATTTTCACCAGATATACTAGTCTGTGATAAAAGTGGTGTTTTTTCTCTACTTCTACAGCACTTTAAGTACTTCACTCTCTCTTGACTTGTAAGATTTCCACTGAAAAGCCTGCTGCCAGATGTATTGAAATGCTATTAAATGTTATTTATTTCTTTTCTCTTGATGCTTTTAGGATTCTTTTTTTCATTATAGATCTTTGGTAGTTTGTTTACTAAATGACCTGAGGTAGTCTTTTTTGGGTAAAATCTGCTTAGTGCTTAGTGTCTTCAGCCTTCATGTACTTGAATATTGATATATTTCTCCCGGTTTTAGAAGTTTTCTGTTATTATCCCTTTGAGTATACTATCTATTTCTATATCTTTCCCCACCTCCTATTCAAGGCAAATAATTCTTACGTTTGCCCTTTTGAGTCTATTTTGTAGATCCTGTAGGCATGCTTCGTTGTTTTTTATTCTTCATTCCTTTGGCTATATATTTTCAAATAGCATGGCTTTAAGCTTACTAATTCTGTCTTCAGCTTGATCAAGTCTGCTATTGAAACACTATTTTGCATTCTTCAATATGGTCATTGAATTTTTCAGCTTCAGAATTTCTTCTTGTTTTTTTTTTTAATTATTCCACTTACTTTTTTAAAGGTATCTGATGGAATTTTGAATTGCTTCTCTGTGTTATCTTGAATTTCTTCTTGTTTCTTCAAAACAGCTATTTTTAATTCTCTGTCTGAAAGGTCACATTTCTCCAATTTTCCAGGATTGGTCACTGATGCCTTATTTAGTTCACTTGGTGAGGTCATGTTTTCCTTTATGGTGCTGATGCTAGTAAATATTCTTCAGTGTCTGGGCATTGAAGAGTTAGGTGTTTATGATGCTTTCCACTGGCTGAGCTTGTTTGTATGCATCTTTCTTGAGAAGGGTTTCCATATACGTGAAAGAACTTGGGTTTTGTGCTCTAAGCTGCATTTGCTCTAGGAAGCAGCCTAAGTCCAGTAATGCTGCTGTTCCTGCAGATTTATAGGGGTGTGGTCTTGATGGTCTTGGAAGATATCCTGGAGAATTATCTAGATTACAAGACAAAGACTCTGGTCCTTTTTCCTTACTGGATCAAACAAACAAACAAATACTGTGTCTCTCTCTCTGTCCTGAACCACCTGAAGCTTGGGGTGAAGTGACACAAGCACCCCTGTAGCTTCCACCACTTTGACTGTACTAGGTCAGATGTGAAGCCAACACATCATGTTCTGTGTACTTTTCTTTGGGAAACAAGATTCCCTAGGCCATGTGTGAGTCCACAGGTGCCATCCAGGAGTCAGGGACTGAAGTCAAATGCCCTAGAAGTCTACCTTGTGTTCTATTGTTCTTCAACTGAGCTGCTACTCAATCTACAAGATGCAGTCCTTCCCACTATTTCCCCTCCTTTCCACAGGCAGGGAAGTATTCCTTGTAGCAGCTGCCACCTCAGACCACAAGGAGTATTGCCAGATGACTGCCAGTGTTTCTTTGAGACCCAGGGGCTCTTACATAAGCTTGTGGTGAATGCCGCTTGGTGTGGGAGTCACACTTCGGACAGTGGGCTCTTCTCTGGCCCTAAAAGGGTTCACAAATGCCATTCAAGAGTTAAGACCTGGAATTGGGGACACCAAGAGCCCACTGGGTTCTACAACTCCCTGTGTCCATGCTGTTACCTGAGGTGCAAGACAAGATCCCCTTTACTTTTTTATTTCCTTTATTAAAAAAAATAAGTTTCACTCTGTTGCCACAACATCTGGCAATGTACCGAGTCTCACCTAAAGCTTAGAAGTCTCAGAGGCTCACCAAGGGGCCTGTATGCACTACCCTGGTATCACTACTGGTGATTCAATGCCCAAGGGCCCTTAGCGGGTGAAAATGCTTTCAGGACTTGGTCCTTTCCTTGAAGGCAGTGGATTCCCTTTCTGTTCTAGTTGTATCTATAAATGTCATTCACGAGCTAGGGTTCGGAACAGAGACCTCATTGCTGTGACCAGTGTCCTATTCTGCTGTGGGTGAGCTGGTGTCCAAAATACAGGACAAATTCCTCCCCAATTTTCCCTCTCCTCTCTTTGGGAGGAACAAAGGCGTCTCTTTTGGAGCCATGAACAATACAGTCTGGTGTTAGGGGAAGGGTGATGACAGCACTCACTTAGCCTCCCCAACTGGTGTCTCAGTGTATCAGATGTCTCCCAATTCCACTGTCTCAAGGCCCAGTGCAGCACTCAGACTTAGGAAAGAGTCACAGTCCTTATTGCTTAGGCTGCCTTTCCAGTCTACACAGAGACCCAGAGCAGTTCAGCCCTTGGTGACAAGGTTTGTGGAAACTCATGTTTAGCCTGCTGGGACAGGTGTTTCTCCTCTGACTACGGCTGGTTTAAATACTCCTTCTGTGGATGGCTTCAGCTGAGTTTGGTTTGTTTTTTCTCTGTGCTCTAACAGAACAGCACTGAGTTCAATGCCCCACAGTTGCTGTGTTCTTCATCCTCCATTGCCTAGGATGCTCTGTGTACTACACTGCCACTTTTGGGGAAATGGGGAAGAGGTAACATCAATGATTCAAGACTTGCTTTTTTTTTATTTTTAACTTCACCACTCCGTGATACAAAGATAAAACCAGGTAATATGAGAGCTCATTTAACTTTTAGTTCTTATTATTTTTTTGTGAGTAGATAGTTGTTAAATTGCTATTTCAGGGGAGGTGAACATCGGAGCCTTCTATCCCAACATCTTGCTCAGCCTTTCCTCCGATTCTAATTACATTTTGGCAAGATTATTTTATAGGTAGTGTATTAATCTGTTTCCATATGGCTATAAAAAACTGCCTGAGACTGGGTAATTGATTAAAAAAAGTTTAATTTACTCACATTTCTGCATGGCTGGGAAGGCCTTAGGAAACTTAAAATCATATCTGTCTCATGATTCTTTGTATTTCGGTGGTATCAATTTAAATGCTTCCTCTTTCATTTCTGACTACATATTTGAGTGTTCTCTCTTTTAATCTATGTAAACATGTGACAATTTTGTTTATCTTTTCAAGGAACTGCCTCATTGTTTCACTGATTTTTCTATTATTTTTTGAGACTCTATTTTGTTTATTTCTGCTCTAATATGTATTTTTTTTATTTCCTTCTGCTGATATTGGGCTTGGTTTATTCTTTTTTCCCTAATTTGTTGAGCCATACAGTTAAATTGTTTGGTAATATGTATTTTGCAAAATTTTGACAGAATTTAGCAATGAAAATATTTGTGGCTAGAATATATTCATGAAAAACGATTTTTGTGTATTCGATTTTCTTAAGTAAGACTATTCAGATTTTTGTTTGCACATACACTTGAAGTTTGTATTTATCACAGGTAACTTTATAGTTTTAACATATCACTTACTTAAGGCAAATGTATTTAAAGGTTTGGCTATATTGTAAGATATAACTTCCAATTTCTGATATAACGAAAGACAAGTTCTTGCAAATTTTTCATCTGTAGATGTTAAGCTAAATTTCCTTAATCCCTGTGACTTGTATTTGTGTTAGACTACCCCACTTATCCTATGGAGCATCTATACTGTCAGCTTACATACTTCTCTTTGACGTTTAGTTTTTATTTTATTTATAGCACCGTGTGTTTTCCCTTTTCTTCTCCATTGTGAGATAAGCTCTGATTTTTTTTTACATTTTGTCCAATGTGATATTTTAATAGAAGGATACTCAAGCAGTTTAAATTAAATCACCATGATATTGAAACTGAAAGTCCTAGATGAAAGAATAACAAAAGCCTTTTCAGAATCTGTGAGAGGATTGTATAGGTTTACACTTTTTATCTGATTATGTAGTATCTTATAGCTAAAATGTGTTACTGTTGAGACAACTTTGAACTACTCATACAAACCCTATACGGTTACAATTTATCACTTTTTTAACATAATAATTGACTCTTTTCAAATATATTATTAATAATTTATTTCTATACTTGCACAAGCTAGAGCTATATTTTTATTTTCATATTCAATTTTTCCAATACTCTCTATAGTGTTAGAGTAAAGTCAGAATTATTACCTGACTTTTTAAAATAAGAGCTTTATTGATATGCAATTCATATATCATTCACTTATTTAAAGTTATAACAATTGTTTTTAGTATATTCACAGAATTATTAAGCTATTATCACAAACAATTTTAGAACAATTTTATTACTTCAAAGAAAAGTCATACACCCATTTGAAGTCATTCCTAAGATGGCTGACCCTGCCTTGCCTCCCTCAGACCCTAACAAGAGCCAATCTACTTCCTTTTTTTTTTTTTTTTGAAAAAAGAAGAAGAAAGAAAAAGTGGGAGAGAGAACAGAATTCTTACTCTATTGCCCAGGCTGGAATGCAATCTTAAAAAAGGTGTTAAAAACCTCATTTAGGCCGTCAATTGTACTTAACAACAGAGACAGGAAGGAATAAGGGAAGAAAATAACAAACAGACAGTCAACCAATATTTCATTTAGGTCTGTAAGATACTATGCAAAGGCTAAAGAGTAATTCACTTCCTATTATATAGTCACTTTCTGAAGGGGTATAATATAAATTAACAATGCAATGTCAAAATCTCCCGCCATTATTGTGCGGGAGTCCAAATTTCTTTGTAAGTCAATAAAAACTTGTCTTATATATCTGGGTCCTCCTTTAGTGGTACGTATATATTTATAATCTTTAACTCCTATTGTTACATTGATCCTTTTACCATTATATAATATCCTTCTTTGTTTCTTTTAGTCTTTATTACTATTAAAGTCTATTTTACCGGAGACAAGAGTTACAACTCCTGTTTTTTGTTTTGTTTGTTTGTTTTTTTTTTCTCTCCATTTAATTAGTAAATCTTCCTCCATCCGTTTATTTTAAGTCTTTGTGTATCGTTGTGAGTTGGATCTGGATACTACGTACCGATGGATTTTAACTTTTTATTCAATTTGCCGGTCTGTGACTTTAATTAGGGCATTGTATCCATTTAAGTTTAGGGTTAATATTAATATTTGTGAGTTCAATATTGTAATTTAATGCTAACTGGCTTTTTTGCCTGTTATTTGATGTAAATTCTTCATTATGGAGATACTCTTTACATTTTGATGAATTTTTAAGATAACTGATATTGATTCTTCCTTTCTGTTTATAGTACTTCTTTCAGAAGATCTTGTAAAGCAGGTCTGGTGGTGATAAATCTCCGAGTGCTTGCTTGTTCGCAAAAAAATTTATTTTTCCTTTGTTTATAAAGCTTAGTTTGGCAGGATATGAGATTCTGGGTTGAAAATTCTTTTCTTTGAGGATATTGAATATTGACCCCAACTCTCTTCTAGATTGTAGGGTTTCTGCGGAGAGGTCTGCTGTCAGTCTGATAGGCTTCCCTTTATGGGTAATCTGACCTTTCTCTCTAGCTGCCCTTAGAATTTTCTCCTTTATTTCAACCCTAGTGAATCTAGCAATTATATGTCTTGGAGTTGGTCTACTTGAGGAATATCTTTGTGGTATTCTCTGGTTTACCTGGAGTTGAGTATTGTCCTGCCTTACTAGGTTAGGAAAGTTTTCCTTAATAATATTCTGAAAAATATTTTCCAACTTGGATTCTTTTTCTTCATGACATTCAGGTACACTGATCAGTCATAAATTAGGTCTTTTCACATAGTCCCATGTTTCCTGGAGACTTTGCTCATTCCTTTTTACTTTTTCTTCTCGAATTTTGTCTTCTCATTTCATTTCATTAAGTGGGTCTTTGACCTCTGATATCCTTTCTTCTGCTTGATCAATTCCACTGTTAAAACCTGTGCATACTTCGCAAAGTTCTCTTATTGTGTTCTTCAGTTCCAATAATTCACTTATATTCATTTCTAAATTGTCTATTCTCGCTAGGATTTCGTCAAACCTTTTTTCAAGGTTCTTAGTTTCTTTACATTGGGCTAGAACATGTTCTTTTAACTCACAAAAGTTCCTTATTGTCCATCTTCTGAAGCCTAATTCTTTTATTGGAATGCACTCATCCTCCATCAGGCCTTGTTCCCTTGATGGTGAAGAACTGTGATCCCCTGTAGAAGGAGAAGCATTCTGCTTCTGGGTATTCTTGGCTTTTTTAGGCTGATTTCTTCCCGTCATTGTAATTTTATCCATCTGTCGTCTCTGTAATTGCCAACTTTCAATTTAGGTCTCTGAGTGGATGTCTAGCTTGTTGATTCCCAACGCCGAAATCTGAGCAACCCACTGCGCTGGCTACAACAGCGGCATGAAGATTCATGGTGCTTTTCTGCTCTGGGATCTCTGGTCTGGCTTCCCTCTTGAATCCTTACTTCAATCATGTAAATAGGCAACTGTGCCTTCCCAGAGATCCAAACGTCAATCAAAAGGGAAGCTAGTCTTGTTTACTCTACACTAAGAACCACGGCGCCAAAGCACTGGCAAAACCACCATGCTGGCCACAAGAGTTGTGCTGGCGACCCGTGGGGCTCCTCCCTTGGGAATTTCCTAGTCCATAAGAAACAAAAATTCTTCTGAAAATGCGGCGTCCTCTCTTTCTGTGTGCTTTCTTTCTCTGGGAGCTACAATCCTGAGCTGCTAGTAGTTGGCCATCTTGGATCTCTCCCTCTACTTTCTTTGTCTATAAATTTGCATATTCTAGACATGTCATATGAATGGAATCATAAATTTGTCATCTTCTGTTTTTTTTCCCTCATTCACTTAGTATAATGTTTTCCAGATGCATCTGTGGTGACCCATCATCAGTCTTTTATTCCATCGTAGTGCCAAAATATTCCATTGTACAGATATACCATACATTATTATCTGTTCATTACTTGGTGAACACTTCTGGCGACTTTACTCTTTAGCTATTATAAAAAATTCTACTAAAATCATCCATATATACATATTTGTGTGAAAATATGTTTTGTTTCTCTTGGGTTCTAAATTTGCTAAAGTGTTGCCAACACTTGCTTTTTTATTTCTGATGCTATTCTTATAGCCATAGTAATGAGTATGAAGTGATGTCTCACTATGGTTTTGATTTGCAGTTCCTGTATGGCTAATGATGCCTATTGGCCATTGGTGTAGGATGACTATTAAAATCATTTGACTGTATTTTAATGAGGCAATTTGTCTTATTACTGAGTCTTAGAAGTATTAATTACACATATACATATATTTACATACATACACACACACAAATAGAAATCCCTTGACAGATTTATAAATTGTAAATATTTTCTCCCATTTCTGGGTTTTATTTTCTTAATGGCATCCTTTGAGGAATGAAAGTTTTCATTTTTGATATAAATTTATTTTTTTCTATCACTTGCACTTTTGATATCATGTCTAATAAACCATTGTCTAAATCAGGGTCACAAATCTGTAAATCATTTTTTCTTGAAAATTTTTTTCTTATGCATTTTCCTTCATGTGTTTTAGCTCTTATATTTAGATTTTTGATGTGTTTTAATCCAATTTTTGTGAATTCTATGAGATTAAGGTTTAACATAATCAACTTATTTAGATATTCCAATCTATTTATTTAAAATTTCCATTATTTCTCCAGAGAACTGTCTTGGCACCATTGCACAAAACTAACTGACCATAAATGTGAGGGTTTATTTCTGGACTTTTAATGATGTTGAATTGATTTATATGTCTACTCTCCTTCCACTACCACACTGTCTTAACTACTGTAGCTTTGTAATAGGTTTTTAATTAGGAACTCTTGAATCCTCCACATTGCTGTTTTTTTTTATTTTATTTTTTATTGCATTTTAGGTTTTGGGGTACATGTGAAGAACATGCAATATTGTTGCATAGGTACACACATGGTAGTGTGATTTGTTGCCTTCCTCCCCTTCACCTATATCTGGCATTTCTCCCCATGCTATCTCCCCCCAACTCCCCACCCCTCACGGGCCCTCCCCGCGGGCCCCCCCCCGACCCCCGGGGGGAGTGCTCCCCGCCCGGTGTCCATGTGTTTTCATTGTTCAGCACCCGCCTATGAGTGAGAACATGCGGTGTTTGATTTTGTGTTCTTGTGTCAGTTTGCTGAGAATTATGGTTTGCAGGTAGCCGCATTGTTCTTTTTTAACATTGTTTTTAGATACTCTTGGTCTCTTGCATTTCTATATAAACTTTAAAAAATATTTTCGTAATTTTGTTGTTCTTTTGATGATCTTATACATAAAATTGCTTTTTAAATTTTGATAGTATTCATTTGAAGTATATACAAATAGAATTGATTTTTGCATATTGACCTTGTATCCTACAACTGTGGTGAACTCGTTTTTACATCTCATATCTTTTGTTTTAATAGACTCTTTCTTTAGAGCAATATTAGGGATATAGAAAAAGTTCACAGAAAGTACAGTTTCCATATACCCCTTCTCTCCTGCATGCACAGAGTTCATCCTGTTATTAACATTTTGTATTAGTGTGGTGTATTTCTTGAACCACACTATTAATGTACCAGTTTTGATACATAATTGTTAATGAAAGTCACCAGTTTATATTAGAATTTAAACTTAGTGTTTGAATCTCATAGCATTTTTCTATGTGAATTTCTTAAGGGATTTATGTACAAGATTATGTCATCTGCAAATACAGGGTTTTAATTATTTATTTCCAGTATACAAGTGCATTAGTCTGTTTTCACACTGCTATAAACAACTGCCTGAGACTGGGTAATTTGTAAAGGAAAGAGATTTGATTGACTCACAGTTCAGCATGGCTGGGGAGTCCTCAGGAAACTTACAATTATGGAAGAAGGCAAAGGAGAAGCCAGGCACCTTTCTCAAAGGCAGCAGGAAGGAAAAATATGGAGTGAAGGGGAAAGAGCCCCTCATAAAACTATCAGATCTTGTGAGAACTCACTCACTTTCATGATAGCAGCACAGGAGAAACTGCCCCCATGATTTAATTACTTCCACTTGGTCTCTCCCTTGACAAGTGAGGATTATGGGGATTACAATTCAAGATGAGATTTGGGTGGGGACACAAAGCATAACCATATCTGGTGATACTTTGTAATTCTATCAAGTAATTTATAATCTTTGGTTCCCTTTTTTAGTGAGATGAGCAGCCATTCATGATCTTGCCTAAATTCATTATTTCATTAAGGATTTTATATGGTTGATATTCTATTATTTTTATTCTTTATATGTTTATAAACTGGCATGGTATTTAGAAAAACAAACTTTCACTCATCATTTACTTGGTGACCCTCATCAAGCAAGCTGATAGATTTGGCTGGTAAAGAAACAATGATCCCTTTGTAGATTTAGACACTCTATTAGATACACAGCAAAGCAAGGTCAGCAATGTCCACTTCTCGCAGCCCATGTACCAGAAACAAAAGGGGCCAGGTGATAACAAAAGTGATGCAAGATTTTGCTGCTGAGGAGTCAATTTCATGCTGCAGTGAATGAGCTTTATAACCTAAAACTCTACCCTAACTGGAAGAGTACTGTAGTGGAACATGGAATGTGATATGAAACCAGCTGTGCCATGACAGTCTCTGAATCGGGGAGCAGTCAGAAATGACCTATGGAAGCTCCTTAGAAGCTTATCTGTCTTCCCATGTTCCAGGAGTATCACAGGATATGCCATCAATACTTAGACCTAAAGCAGTTTAGACTTGCCTACATGAAGTATGTAGATGCATGCACTGTCTTCAGGGTACTAGAATAGAGCAATTCTCCCAAGACACCAAAGTGTAATTAGTACAGGAAAATTAGGGAACATTCATAAATATTTCCTTTTTATTTTTCAGTTTTTATAATGATGTGCTACTTCCCTGGTATCTTCTCAATGTCATAAATGATGAAATTCTGTATAATTGATTTAGACATATTTGTTGTGTTTGAATCCACTATAGGTATTATCCTTGCTGATATTCAAATTCTCTAATCTTTGGCCAGTGGAATCCCACTGAAGTTGGGTCCCGAGTCCTTTGGTGTTATTCTACTAATCTTTGCTAGCTTTTTTGATTTCTGATATAAGATGTATTAGGTTCATGTAGTATACTTCCTGCCCCTAACTTCAAACTTTTTCAAGGACCTCTGACTTATCAAGATTTATTCAAGGATCTCTGCTTTCTTTCATTTGAACTATTATTCAGAGACTACTGTTTGGATGCTAGGTATGGTCATTTCTACTGTAAATCATCTTTTTTTTTTCTGGACCTTTTCAGTAGAAATTTCTAGTAAATATGGATTTTTTTAAGATACAGCATTTCAGGATTTCAGAGTGATATTTCCAAATAAAATAAAACAACTTTTTATCTTAAATCTCATCAATATTACCTTTATATTCTTTCTTCCAAGCCTAAAACACTAGCTTTCAAAAATGTCAATGAATAACTTATTTTCTTCATCCTCTAATATACACAGAAGCAGAACTAACACCAAAAAATATAATTTTATTGCAGTGGTAGGTACACTAAGGCACTCAGAAAGCAGAAGTTGCTGACATTGGCCTCTGAGTGGAAAGACTGTCCATGGGGCTGGGATGGCAGGACAGGCCCGTAGGTGGCTAAATATTCTGCTCTCACCTTGAAACTGTGTTACTGAAATTTGTTCCCTTCACACCAGAAAACCTGGGGACTTTCCTGCAAGATGTTTGGACTGCACTGCACCCATGAGACCTGATCTCTTGACTGTAGTACAAGCTCCAGCCTGTTTGAATTTCTGATGTATTGACTGTATGTCTCCCACAGATAAAGTGAGGTGAACAATGTGATTGTGACAGTAAGAACCAGTCTTCGAGTTGGAAACAAGAGCCAGCATTTACATTGGTTCAAAATTTTTATATAATTTTAAATAATTTAGAAATTTTTTAGTAATTTTTGTTATTTGATTACATCATGTTATTAATAGATAACATTAAGAACTTTTGGAATTCCATTGTTTCTCTGGGCAGAAGCAAAAGCAAAACCTCAAAGGAAGGATGTGTAGTATACTAGGATACACAGGATTTATCTGCCTAAGAGATGTTAGCATCTTGAACTCAAGGCATGTGAAGAAACAATCCATTACTGAGGAAAAGTCAGAAGTCACAACACAAAGGGAAATTAAACTCACAAAAACCTCAATATATTTATCAGATAGAAATGCTGAAATAAGGATGTTTAAATTTACACGATGTAAGCTATCAGTACATATAAAATTAATATTATGAGAGAGGAAAAAATAGAGAGGGGGATATATGGGGGAAAGACTCTGGGAGATTATGAAAAGATACAAATAGTGCTTTAGAAAATAATATTTAAGATAAAATTCTAGATCTAGGAAATTATAAAAATAATACTTTTTCTGTTCTATTTATTTTTATTTTTTAATTAAAAAATATTTTAAGTTCTGGGGTACACGTGCAGATTATGCAGGTTTGTGACATATTTAAATATGTACCATGGTGGTTTGCTGCACCTATCAAGCCATCACCTAGATATTGATACCACCATGCATTAGCTACTTTTCCTAATGCGCTCCCTCCCCTGGCCTCACCCTGCAACAGGCCACACTGTGTGTTTTTACCCTCTCTGTGTCCATGAAATCTCATTGTTCAGCTTCCACTTATAAGTGAGAACATGTGGTGTTTGGTTTTCTGTTCCTGCATTAGTTTGCTCAGGATAATGACTTCCAGCTCCATCCGTGTCCCTGCAAAGAACATGATCTCATTTCTTTTTATGGCTGCATTGCATAGTGTTCCATGGTGTATATGTATCACATTTGCTTTATCCAGTCTATGATTGATGGGCATTTGTGTTGATTCCATGTCTCTGCTATTATGAGTAGTGCTGCAATGAACAGTTTTCTTAAAACAGGTGATTAACAGAAGTTAAAGTAATAAATTAAAAAACTAAAAATATTCTGAAGAAAGTATTTAGAATAAAGTACAGAAGGTTAAAGAGATTGCAGTTTGGGAGCTGGATTTTAAAATTAAAAAATAACAAAGAATAATGTCTTAAATATGTTCATTAGTGCTTCAAATATTACTAATATTTGAGAATATCATACTTGATAAATTTCCATAATTAAAACATATGAACTTTTTGATTCTGAATTTACAAGAATTTTCATGCAGGATTAAATAAAAATTAATTCATGTCTACATATATTAAAGTGACACTAGAAAATATCGAAATCTAAAAGCTAATCTGAAAATATAAATTCATACCAAGGTGTGATAATTAGACTAACAGTCAGTTCTCATCAACAACATTGCCAGCCACATGGCAATAGAATAGTATCTTCAAATTGCAGGATAAAATAACTGTTGATACAGAATTCCATACATATATCAAGTATCATTCATTAGTGGGGAAAAAATAAATACTTTCTCAGCTAAGGTGTTAGAGAATTTTCAATTAACAAATTATCAATGAAATAAATTTTAAAAGATGAACTTTATGAATTGGAAAATTAAAGCCTGAAAACAACAAGGTTCAAAGAATGGTCAACAAAAATTATCATATTTGTTACTCTAAATAAGCATTGATTCTATAAATTGTTAATATGGCAAGTAACTAAAATATTTCATAAAATAATATGTAGAATGTAAGGGTGACTTCAAGATTCAAATAATTTATGTTGTTTTCAGTTGGAAATAACTAAATATTAACAGTGTCTTAAACAATTAGAAATAATTATTTTGCATATTATGATGTCTGGTGGTGACTATACCTAAAAATGTATTCTATACTTGAAAATCTCTGAATGTTTTAAGTGTTCTCAACACACATATATACACACACACACAATAAACATGTGAGACAATTTATATATGTTAATTAGCTTAATTTATTTTACAATATAAAAATATTTCAAAACATCATGTCATCCACCATAAATACATACAAATTTTTTCAGTTAACAGAAAGAAGTCCAGAAGTCAACAGTATACAGGTTGTTGTAGCAGCTCAATTATGTCACTGAGGACACAAGCTTTTGTCCTTATTCTGCTCCGTTTTCTAACATGAGTTTCTGATATCTCCCTTCACGGTTAGAAGATAACAACAGCCTCTCAAGTACCATGTTCTCACACAAACACATTCAAAAGCAGAAAGAAGACAGTGAAAAATGTCTTCTATTAAATGTCTATTTTTTTAAATTGACTTGGGACATCTTTTCAATTAGCTTGAGAGCAGATTTCTTTGTATATTCTATTGGCCGCAAATAGCATGCATATATCATTAACCACAACCAATTACTGGCAGAGGGGACTATGATTTTCTTGTTTGACTCAGACCAATTAGGATTTACCATCTAATAATAGAATCACCTCTTTGAAGACATTGTTTCTCAATCCTTAAAACTGCTGCCTGTCAGCAAGAAAATAAAGAAGAGAATACCTGTTGTTCAGAAGTAATAGTAAACTCCAGCAGTGTTTTCAGGAAACAGAGAAGAAAAATTGAACTTGACCTTGAATACTAGGTTTATTTCTGGCAGAATAACCTGTGGAAAAAACAAGGAGTCCAGAAAGCATGGAGTATATGGAAAAAATGAGAGCTCAGATTTACTGAGCTCTTATTATGTACCTGGCACTTAGCCTGGTCTTTTATATACATTAATATTTAATCCTTATACAGCTTGGTGAGGAAGAGGTATTATTATTATTCCCATATAACGACTAGAATATTGAAACTGAGTATCAAAGTTGAACTAACATGCTAATGATCACCAAGCTTATTTATTATTGGAGTCAGATTTCCAACACAGGCCTATTTAGCTGCAGAGTCTGACCTCATTTCAATATATTACACTAATTCTCAATTTCACTGAATGAATGCTAGGACGAGAAATAAGGTTGAAAATATAGCAAGCACTTGTGAAATGGCTTGAATAAATAATAATGATAATAATAATTTAGAGGAATTAGAATCTATCCTTCTAATAATGAAAAACTGAATAAAAATTTAAAAATTGAGGTTAGTGTTTGTAGCAGCTAGATACCACATAGGTTCTCAGTGACCCCTGCCTCTCCAATTCTGTGTGTGTGTGTGTGTGTGTGTGTGTGTGTGTGTGTGTGTGTGTGTGTGTGTGTCTTTCTCTGTCTCTCTCATGTCTATTTCTCAAGGAACTCAGATACCATGTAGTGAACAATTCCATGAAAATATCTGTCTTGAGGAACCAAATAATTTTTTAAATATCCATGTCATACACTTAGAAGTAGATTCTCCAGCCACAGCTAAGCCTTCAGATGACTATAGTCCTGGTGGACTACCTGACTGCAATATCATGAAAGATCATGAGCCAGAATCTCCTAGCTAAGCTCCCTGTACATTATTGATCCCAAGAAACTGTGTGATGTGAGAAATATTTATTGTCTTCAGCTGCTAATTTTGAGATAATTTGTTACACAGCAACAGATAACCAATACAGATTTTGGTAACTTAAAACAGGGTACTTCTGTAACACACAATTAAAATACATGAATGGTTTTGGAGAAATAAATTATCTGGAACTGGAAGAATTTTAAGAAAAGCATTAGTGAAAGCTTAAATTGCTTCAATCAGACTGTAGGTAGAATTTTAGAAAGCAAGAAAGCTACTAGTGATGATTTAAATGAAAGTAAGGAAAATCTTGCTGGAAACTGGAGGAAAGGTGATTGTTGTTCTTTGGGGAGATAGTTTAGCAAAACTGGGTCCTGTTTTTCCATTTGTAAAGTAGAAAATATAGCTAATAAGCTGGATGATCTAGATAATGTTTCCAGAGTAGAGCTTTGCTTCTTGTTGCTGCTAAGAGTAAAATCTTAGAGGAGAAGAATAAACTAAAGGACATACTATTAAACACAGAATATGGGACTTAGCAGTTTCAAATATCCTCAACCTTAACAAAGCTGTGCAAAATAAGAAATGGCTTCCAAGCAAAGATCAAATTCAGGGAACTAGCAGGGAAGCACTTTCTAAGTATCTACAAATAATCAGTCAGATAAAATATCCTTTAAATACTTAAGGACTATGATTTCTGGAATTTTAGAATAAACTCAAAGTAGAAAAGGACTTTCATATAAGTTTTGTAGGTGTTGCTTTTTGTCTAATGAAGTGTGCCCCAATAGCATTCACAGGAGACTCACAAAGTAAGAGAATTATATTTACATAAACACCTCTAACCTGACCTTAAAGAGACAAAGACTGTTAAAAAATGAAAGAAATGCTTTCACATATATATATAAAAATGCATTTTAGGTTTTGGGGTACATGTGAAGAACATGCAGGATTGTTGCATAGGTACATACATGGTAATGTGGTTTGCTGCCTTCCTCCCCATCACCTATATCTGGCATTTCTCCCCATGTTATCCCTCTTCAACTCCCCACCCCATGCTATCCCTCCGCTAGTTCCCCCCCCCCCACATACCCCGGTGTGTGATGCTCTTCTCCCTGTGTCCAGAAATACTTTCAACATCCCAAATTCTCCTTGAAGGAAGCAGTGTGAGAAAATCAAATAACTAAGCTGCGAACATCTGCTATCATTTTTTGAAAAAGAAAACATGACTCTCAGAGACTCAGAGTCCAGAGGGTTTAGACATTAGTTACAGAGTTAATTAATTAATTTTCAGATATGCAAATCTGTTCACAGCTATATTTTAAATGCTCCACAGTCCAGAAACTGCTGTGTGCCTGTTACTTCCCCACCTTCCCTCTTTGAATCAAGGTGTTAATAATGATTATACTATGCCTTTCTCACTATTGCAGGGTGATTATGAGGGTGTTAGATAATTTATCTACTTCAGAGCTTGATAGGCTCAGAAGATGTTCACTTAAAAGAGATGTATTCAGTGGGCTATGAGATGGCTCATCCTCACTTGGATCTGATTAGATGATGAGATTCTTGATTCTGAGCTAGTGCTGTGAAAACGAATGGAGTGTTATAAAGAAAAGTTATAAAGAAAAAAAGTACACAGGTTTTCAGCAGATAGACTTTTAAAAAGTAATGCATGAATAGATGCAGGTAGACCTAACGGTAGAAAAACCACCTTCGAAGTTTGGGTATTGTCCTTTTGAATCTCATTCTTATGTTTGGCCTAAATCAAGTTAGAATCTACATTTGTTATGACTTTAATTGTTGCTACTCCTACATTATAATTCCATTTGAGGTGTCCTAAGTATTAAGTAAATAAATTCCCATAATACTCCTTAGTCTGTTTTATTAATTTCATGGAAAGCAAAAGTTCACAAAGAAAAAGAAATTCCATTCCACATTCACCCAGGCTTGAGCTATTTATTGTGAAGTGGTAGCATCAGTTTATTAAATGAATGACATGTTAAGTTTTTGAGTGATAAACCTGGCACTGGAGAGCCAGTCAAAGCTAAGCTAGAAGTTCAAGTACGATATATGATGGGAAAACAGCAGGTTAGGGTCCAAGATGATTACATGCATGAGAGACACTAAAACGCTTCTTTCTTACTGTTTTCACAAGATGTTTTTTAACAGATCTACTGAGTAGAGTGTGTATTCAACCCAAAGAGGACAAAAGATTATCCAATAAACAGTAGGAGAAGTACTACAACTTTTATTTCTTTTTTAAATTAATAAATCTGTGTAAATGCCACCATGATCAAGAGCATAGGCAGACAGATAGCTAGATATTTAAGAGTATGTAACTATATATATGAATATATTAAAATCAAGACTATATATGCACACACACATATAATTACCACAGTTATTCTAGTGACCAAAAAGTAGTATTTCCTAGTGGTTCTTGTTTTTATTTCCTAATGACTAATGGTGTCGAACAACTTGAAAGTGCTTACAGGCCATTTATGTATCATTTTGAGAAAAATGTCCATTTGAATGCTGTGAGCACTTAATAATTTTTTTTCTTTTTAATAGTGCCTTGCAAAAGTTCTATATATTTGAACTGTATGTTCTGTATATTGCATAAAAAAGTTCTGTATATTGGATACCAGAATGTTATCTGTAGGATGTATCTTTACTTTTTAAACAATATCCTTTGATGCACATTTTTTTTAATTTTGAGGAAGTCACATTTATCTGTTTTTGGTTTTGTGGTCTTTGTGGCATCATATCTTTAAAATCTTGCCTAATCCAAAGTCATACATATTTAAACTGATGTTTTCTTCTAATAGTTTTATAGTTTTAGCTTTTTCATGTAGGTCTTTAATCTATGATGAGTTAATTTTTGTATATGGTACCAAGTTGGGATTAAATTCATTCTTTTGCGTGTGGATATCCAGCTTTTCCAGCACAATTCTACTCTCTATTTCTATGAATTTGAAAACATTTCCAGATTCCACATATAAGTGAGATCAGGTATGTGTATAAGTATATGTCTTTCTCCATCTCACTTATTTTATTAAACATAATGCCTTCCAGGTTCATTCATGTCATCACAAATGGCAACATTTTCTAATTTTTAAGACTGAATAATATTCTGTTGTACACCACAATTTTTTATCCATTTTTTTTTTCATTTTTGAGACTCAGTTTCGCTCTTGTTGCCCAAGCCAGAGTGCAATGGCACAATCTTGGCTCACTGCAACCTCTGCCTCCCAGGCCTCAGCCTCCAGAGTAGCTGGAATTACAAGCATGCACCACCATGCCTGGCTAATTTTTTGTATTTTTAGTAGAAACGGGTTTTCACAATGTTAGCCAGGCTGGTGTCGAGCTCCTGACCTAAGATGATCCACCCACCTCAGGCTCCCAAAGCACTGGGATTACAGTTGTAAACTACTACACCCAGCTTGTTTATTCATTTTTTTAGTGGACTCGATTTATTTTTATATCTTGGCAATTGTAAGTAATGTTACAATGAATAAGAGAGTTCAAATATGTCTTCAAAATATAAATTTTATTTATTTGGCATATATACCTAAAAGAATTGCTGAATAATATGGCAGTTTTATTTTATTTTTTTGTGACACCACCATATTGTTTTCTATCATGGTACTGTCAATTTACATTTGCACCAGGAGTGTAGAAGGGCTCTCTTTTCTCCACATCCTCACCCAAATGTTTTCATTTCTTTTTATATTTTCTTTTTTTTTAAATAAAGGTCATCTTAACACACGTAAAGTGACATTTTACTGTGGTTTTTGACTTCCTGTTTCACTGATAATTAGGGAAGTTGAGTATTGTTTCATATGCTTGTGGACTATTTCTGTATGATAATATGAGAATTATTTAGAAATGTCTATGCAAGTCCTTCACCCATTTTAAAAGCAGGTTACTTGTTTGTTGTTGTTGTTGTTGTTTTTGTCACTGAGCTGCATGTTTTTTAAAATGTGTTTTTGATATTAACACCTTATTAACTGTATGATTTACAAATATTTTCTCCTACTCTATAGATGCCTTTTCACTGCTGATACTTTACTTGAATGTACAGAAGCTTTTCAGTTTGATGCAATCCTATTTTTTTATTTTTGCTTTTGTTACTTGTGCTTTTGGTGTCATATTTAAAATAATATTGCCTAAACCAATGTGAAGAAGTTTTTTTTTTTCTTTGTTTTCTTCTAGTAATTTTCTAGTTTGATGTTTTTCATTTAAGCATATAATCCACGTTGAGTTGATTTTTGTATATTTATGTCCCTCGAGATAAAGTCCAAATTCCTCACTCTGAAACAATTTCTATAGTGTTGTTTTTAACTATGCTTCAAGAAATACTTCTTGATTCCCAACATCTCACTGAATATCTGAAGGAAGATTGTCCTTCTGTATCCCCAATCACAAGCCCATTTTGCCAGTATTCTTTTGTGTATAATATTTCTTCCTCTTTGAATGCCATTGCCCTAACTTTTAGCCTAGTTTATTCATTCTCATCCTTTAAGATAAAGTGTGATAATCTCCTCTGGTGAGCTACCATGCATTTATTCCCTGTAATGGATTAGACAACACTACTTGGCCCTTCCATAGACTGCAGGGCACATTCTGTCATAATAAAAAACTTCATTTTATTAAAGTTGTCTGTTCTCATGAATAGCTCTAGACTAAGTCTATAATTCTTATGAACAAAATTTATGACTTAATTTTATGTTATTCCTAATTCCTAACACTGTGGCTGGCTCAGTATAATTTGGTTTCTTGAATAATATCATCACGAATTAGCAACACATTAGGGGTTAATGCTGAAAGAAGGACTAGGCAAGGACTACCAGATTTTTCTTATCTATTCATCTGTTGATGGATACTAAGTTTATTTACATACCTTGGCTATTGTAAACAGTGCTGCAAAAAACATGGGAATGCAGTTATCTTTTTGATATACTAATTTCCTTTACTGTGACTACATACTCAGCAGTGGGATTGCTTTATCATATGATAGCTCTCTTGTTGGTTTCTTAAGGAACCAAAGAACAGTTTTTCACAGTGGTTTTACTAATTTACTTTCCCACCAACACTGTGCAAAGGTTCCCCTTTCTTTACATCCTCGCCAGCATTTGTTACTGCCTGCTTTTGGTATAGAAGCCATTTTAACTGGGATGAAATGATACACCATTGTAGTTTTGATTTGCATTTCTCTGATGATCAGTGATGTTGAACACATTTTCATATGCCTGTTTACTATATGTATGTCTTTTGAGAAATGTTCATTCAAATATTTTGTCCATTTAATTATTAGGTTTGTTCCTATAGCATTGTTTGAGCTCTTTAATAGTCTGGTTATTAATCCCTTATAAGTTGGCTAATTTGCAAATATATTCTCCATTATGTGAGTTGTCTCTTCAATTTTTTGATTGTTTCCCCATTGTGCAGAAAATTTTTAACTTGATGTGATTCCATTTGTCCATTTTTGCTTTGGTTGTCTGTACTTGTAGGTTATTGCTCAAGAAATTTTTGACCAGATAAAAGTCATGGAGGTTTTCTCCAGTGTTTTATTGTATTAGTTTCATGTCTTATATTTAAGGTAGGGTTCTAGTTTAATTCTTCTGCACATAGATATCCAGTTTCCCCAACACCATTTATTAAAGAGACTGTGTTGTTCCCAGTGTATATTCTTGGCACTGTTGTCAAAAATGACTTCACTGCAGGTGTGTGAATTTGTTTCTGGTTTCTCTATTCTGTGTGTCCATTTTTATGCCAGTGCCATAAGGTTTGGATACTATAGCTCTGTAGTATAATTTGAAGTCAGGTAATGTGGTTTCTCCAGGTTGGTTTTACACAAAATAGTTTTGACTATTCTGGGTCTTTTATGGTTCCATATACATTTTAGAATTGTTTCTTCTACTTTTATGAAGGCTGTCATTGGTATTTTCATAGGGATTGCATGTAATCTGTACACTGTTTTGCGTAGTATGGAAACTAACAATATTGATTCTTACAATCAATGAACGTGGAATATCCTTCCATTTATTGTCCTTTTCAGTTATTTTCATCAATGTTTTAGAGGTTCATTAAAGAGGTATTTTACTTCTTTGATTAGGTTAATTTCTAGGTATTTAATTTTATTTGTGACACTTGTAAGTAAGATTACTTTTAAAATTTCTTTTTCAGATTTTTCACTTTGGGCATATAGAAATGCTACTGATTTTTGTGTGTTGATTTTGTATCCTGTAACTTTGCTGAATTTATTATTTCTAATAGATTTTTTATGGATTCCTTAGGTGTTTACAAATGTAAGGTTATATCATCTGCAAACAAGTATATTTTGACTTATTCCATTATAATTATGAAGCTTTAGCTGGGACTTCCAGTACCACCTCAAGTAATAGTGGTGACAGTGGGCATCCTTACCTTGTTGTGGATCTTAAAGGAAAGGCTTTCAGTTGTTTTGCATTCAGGATGATACTAACAGTAGATCTGTTGTGCTTAGCTTTTATTATGTTGAGATAAGTTCCTTCAATACCCAGTTTTTGGAGAGTTTTTTTTATCATGAAAGTATGTTGAATTTTATCAAATGCCTTGCCAGCATCAATTGAAATTATAACACAGATTTTGTTCTTCATTCTGTTGATATGATGTACCACATTGATTGATTTTCATATGTTGAACCATCCTTGCATCCCTGGAGTAAATCCCACTGTGTTATGATGAATGATCTTTTAAATGTATTGTTGAATTCAGCTGACTAGTATTTAACTGAGGATTTTTGGAACAATATACATAAAAAATATTGGCCTTTAATGCTCTTAGTGATTTTTATGTATCTTTTTCTATTATGGATATTAGGGTAATCTGGCTTCATAGAATGAGTTTTAAAGTAGGCTCTCCTCTATTTTTCTGAATAGTGTGAGTAGAATTGGTACTAGTTATTCTTGCCTTTGGTAGAATATAGCAGTAAAGCCTTCTGGTCTCAGGCTTTTCTTTCCTAGAAGTATTTTTACAGTGGTTTTGATTTTATTATCTAATATTGGTCTTTTAAAAGTTTTTGATTTCTTCATTGTTCAATATAGTAGGTTGTACATATCTAATAATTTATTCATTTCTTTTTGATTTTACCATTTATTGGCATATGGTTGCTCATAGTAGCCACTGATGATCATTTGAATATCTGTGGCATCGATTTTAATGTCTCCTTTTTCACCTCTGATTTTGTTTCTTTGGATCTTCTCTCTTTTGTTCTTAGCCTGGCTAAAGTTTTGTCAATTTTGTCTAACTTTTGAAAAAAACATCTTTTCCATTTTACTGATTTTTTTCATTGTTTTCTCTATTTCAATTTCATTTATTTCTGCTATTTATTATTTCTTTTCTTCTACAAATTTTGCATTTTGTTTGCTCTTTTTCTACTTCTTTAAAATGGCAATATCAGGTTACTTATTTGAAGTTTTTCTTATTATTCAATGTAGGCACTAAGAGCTTTAAACTTCTCACTTTCTACCTCTTTTGCTCTATCCCATAGTCTTTAATATGTTGTATTTCCTTTATCATTTCTTTCAATAATTTTTTAAAAGTTTCTTGAAAATCAATATTCTTTACAAACAAATTTGACTGTGGAACTACTGGTTATTCAGGAGCATATTGTTTAATTTCCATGTGTTTTTATGGTTTCCAGAATTTATCTTGTTATGGATTTCTGGTTTTATTAAATTGTGGTCAGTAAAGATTCTTTTTATTATTTCAAAATTTTTAAATGTTTTAAGACCTTTGTAAACTAACATATCATCTATATTTGAGAATAATCTATGTGCTAAGGAAAATAATGTGTTTTCTGTAGCCATTGGATGAAATGTTCTGTAACTGCCAATTAGATCCTTTGATCTATAGTACATATTAAGTTTGATCTTTCTTTGTTGATTTTCTATTGAATATTTTTTCCAATGCTGAAAATGGAGTGGTCTTCAGCTATTGTTGCATTGGAGTCTATCTCTCTCTTTAGCTCTAATAATATTTGGTTTATATATCTGAGTACTCTAGTGTTGGGTATATATAGATTTAAAATTGTTATATCCTCTAACTAAATTGACTTCTTTATCATTATATAGTGACCATCCTTTCTTCTTATTTTCTTATGTCTTAAAATCTATTTTATCTGAAATAAGTATAACTACTCCTGCTCTTTTTTGTTTTTTCCATTGCCATGGAATATCTTTTTTCATCCCTTATTTTCAGTCTATATGTGTCTTTATAAAGTGTACTTCTTGTAAGCAACAAATCATTTGATCTTACATTTTAATCTATTCAGCCACTCTATATCTTTTGTTTGGAAAGTTTAATTCATTTACATTCATTGTTATTGTTGATTAAAAAATTACTTTTGCCATTTTGTTGTTTGTTTTCTGGTTGTTTTGTGGTCACCTCTTTCTTCTTTCTTTCCTCCATGTCTTATTTTAGTGAAGGGATTTTCTCTGATGATAAGCTTTCTTCCTTGCTTATTATTCTTTGTGTGACCATAGTATGTTTTTTTTTTCAGTTTGAGTTTACTATGAGACTAGAAAATATCATCTTATAATCCATTATTGTAAGCTGATAAAAATGCTGTTAGCATAAAGAAAGAAATGAACAAGTCAAACAAAAAAAAAAACTAATACAAACTCTATTCCTTAACTTTGTCCTCCTGTTTTTTAACTTTTTGTTGTTTCTGTTTATATCTCGTTGTACTTTATTTGTGTCATTATTTCTGCTTTATGTTTGAATGATTATTCACCAAATAAACTATTGTAGGGTTAAAAAAAATCCTCAGCATGTTAAATATGTCATGCCACTCTCTCCTAGCCTGTAAGATTTCCACTGAAAAGTCAGCTGATGTATTAGAGGCCCAATGTATGTTATTTGTTTCTTTTCTCTTGCTGCTTTTATGATTTTTTTCTTTATTCTTGACTTTTAGGTGTTTGAACAGCAAAGGTCTTGAGGTAGTCTTCTTTGTGTTTAATCTGCTTGGTGTTCTACAACCTTCTTTTACTTAGATATTGGTATATTTTTCTAGGTTTAAGGAGTACTCTGTTATCTTTTGTGATATGCTTACTATTTTTATTTCTTTCTCTACCTCATCTTGAAGGTCAATAACTCCTAAATTTTCCCATTGGGAGGTATTTTCTAGGTACTTAAGATGTGCTTCATTGTGTTTTATTTTTTTTTCCTTTTGTCTCCTGGACTGGACACTTTCTAATAGCCTGTCTTTAAACTCACTGATTCTTTCTTCTGCGTGATCCATTCTGCTGTTAAAAACTCTGATGCATGCTTCAGTCTGCCAATTGCATTTCTCAGCTACAGAATTTCTGTTCCTTTCGAATTATTTCAGTTTCTTTGTTAAATTTATCTGATAGAATTCTGAATTACTTCTCTATATTATTTTGAATGTTTTGAGTTTCCCCAACACAGATATTTTGAATTTTCTATCTGAAGGGGAATATATCTCTTTTTCACTAGGATTTTTATCTGCAGCTTTATTTAGTTCATTTGGTTTGGTCACATTTTCCCAGGTAGTCTTGATACTTGTAAAGAGTCTTCTGTGTCTGGGCATTAAATAGATAGGTATTCATTGTATTGTTCACAGTCTAGGCATGTTTGTACTTGTCCTTCTTTAAGAGGCTTTCTAATATTCAAAGTACTGTGATGTTATACTCTAAGCTGTATCTGCTTTAGGAGGCACCCCAAGCCCTGTTGCACTGTGGTTCTTGCAGATTCATAGTGAAGTACTGCCTTGATTGTCTTGGACAACCTCTGGAAGAATTCTCTGGATAACCAGGCAGAGACTCTTGTTCTCTTCCCTTGCTTCCTCCAAAACAAATGGAATATTTCTGCCTCTCTGTTCTGAGCCACCTGGAGATTGAGAAAGAGTGACACAAGCACTCCTGTGGCTACTGCCACTAGGATTGTACTGGATCAGACCTGATTCCAGCCCAGCACTGAGTCTTGTTTGCTCAAGACCCTGGGACTATACATTCAGTAGGTGGCAAAGCCAGCCAGGTCTGTATCCTTCCTTTAAAGGCAGTGAGTGGCTCTAGACCCTGAACATGATCAGAGGTGCCATCTAGGAACCAGTTACTAGAGTCAAAATCCTTAGAAGTCTAGCTGGTATTCTAATGTACTACAGCTCAACTTACACTGAAACCATAAGATGCATTCACTGTCTCTGTCCTTTCCAAAAGCAGAGAAGCATCACCCTGTGGCTGCTGCCACCACAGGCCCAGAGGGAGTATTGTCAGACTACTGATGATATTCTCTTAAGGCCCAGAGGCACTTCTGTCAGTTGTAATGATTGCTGCCTGGCCTGAGACTCCCTATTCAGAGAGGGGGGCTCCCTTTTGGCCCAGGACAGGTCCAGAAATGCCATCCGAGAGCCAAGTCCTGGAATTAAGGACCCCAGGAATCCTTTTGCTGTTCTACACTCTTGCGCCCAAGGTGTTCTGTAAGGTGAAGACAAATTTCTCTTTACTTTCTCTTCACTGCTCTCAAGCAGAAGGAGTCTGGCCTCGTAGTCACTACTGCTGGAAATGTGCTGATTCTCACCCAAAGCCATTAAACCTCAGAGGCTCACCCAAGGCCCTTGGTATGGTACTTAAATATAATTGTTGGTTTTTCAGGTGTCAAGCGCTTCAGATAGCAGGTGATAAATTCTTCCAAGACTGCATGCTTCCCTTACAGACAGCATGTTCCCTCCTGTTCTATGATGTATAGAAATGTCATCCCAGATTTGGGGCCTAGAAAGGAGACCTCAAGACTCTTACCAGTGCCCTATTCTGCAGTAGCTGAGCAGGTATCCAAGATGCAAGAGAAAGTGAGAATTTTCTTTCCACTCTTTCCTCTCCTCTCTTTAAGCAGAAGGAAGACGTCTTTTTTGGAGCTTGGAGCTGTGCAACCTGGAAGTAGGGAAGGAGTAATTTCAGAACTCTCTTAGCTACCCAGGATGACATCCCAGTAGATTGCATGGCCTCTCAGCAATTCCTCTAGTAGTTGCAGTCTTTGTGGTCTAGACTGCCTTTCCAGTTTAATTTAGGCCCCAAAGCACTTTAGCCCTCAGTGGCAAAGCTAGTATGAACTGAAGTTCCCACCACTGGGCTCAGAAATTTTCCTCTTGTTAAACTGATTTAGTGCTCCCTCCATGGACAGGCATCAGCTGAGTTTGGTCCAGTTATGCTTTCTGTTATAGGAGGGCAGCACTGAGTTGAATGACTTACGCTTGCTGTGGTATTCTCTCGCTTGCACACAGAAACACTGTCAGCACCACAGTGCCGCACTAGGGCACTGAGAAAGGATAGCATCTGTGATTTAAGACTGTTTTTCCTATCACTTCAGTCCCTTTTTCAGAAATAGAAAGTTAATACCGAGTACTCTGAGTACTCACCTATTTTGGTTTCTTATGAAGGTTTTTTTTTTTTTTTTTAATGTAGTTAAATTGGTGTCATTTTTGGGAGTCTAATTGGTGGAGCATTCTATTCCACCATCTTGCTACATACCTTCATGGGGATTATAGTGTATTACAAGATTTGGGCAGGGACAAATGTCCAAGTTATATCATTGCTCAAGTCTAAGATAGGTCCCAGGATTCTGCAGTATTAGCAAGCTCTCAAGTCATTCTGATGTAAGGTTTTTTTTTTTTTCTTTTTGAACAACAGTTTAGGAAACATTGGTTTTTAATAAAAACGTTTCAAAATATCTTGTATGTCCATTTTTAAATTATGGGTTGTTTCAGATTTTTGTTACAAATGATAAATATATTACACTTAAACATAATTCTATCATTTTTAATATTTCATATAAAATTCAACCCCATAATCAGCCCCCAAAATCAGCCTCCCTCACGATTTCTAAAACAAAGTAAGGCTCAACTGTTTGGAATAACTAATATGGGTCTGCACTCCACAAGAAATAGATTACGATAGCCACATATTGGGAAAATGAAACCCAGATGGTCTTTAGTAATACATGTATTTGAATGTTAACCTCTTTGTTGTGCTGCCAGCACTGGTTAAAATAACAAAGTTAAATCTCCTTCAAGTCACACATGAAATCTTTTTTTCAAGGTTTAGTAATCTGCTTTTTATTGCTGAGACTACAGGAAATCATCTAAAAATTCAAGCACACACTGGCAAGTTCTGCAGCAACAGCTATTATTAGAGTAATAATTTAGTTGAGAAGGCAAGATTAATCTACTCAATTGCCTACACAGTTGACATAGTGTCAGTTTTATTTGTATATGATTAAACTTAATTGCTAAGGGGTATGCTTTCTTATTACTTTTATATTTTTGGAAAAACAGGTGAAACTAACATTATGGAATGAAAATGTATATATATAGATAGATAAATGAATCTAGATATATATTTCTTTCTATCTACCTACCTATCTGCTATATTATGCCCAATAGATATTTAAAAGAAACTCCCTTTGTTGATTAGACAAATAATTCACTTGTAATAAATAAGTTAAATTATACAAATCTTAAGTCAAAATACAAAAAGACCTTTTAAAACCATTGATGTTTAAAGAAAAATAGCTAGTTATTTTTGGCATAAGAAAGTACGATGTTGATAATTAATCTTATTTTAGTCTTCAGAATTTTATGCTGAGAAATAAAAAGACTTGTAATTTGCTTTTGGATACTTTGTCTGAAATTAGAGTGCATTATAATCAGGTAGTTTGTACTTTGGTTATGACTTCAAGTACTGAACAATCAAGTACATTTCATACTGACCTGATTAATAAAGACAAATTATATTATTATCCCTCTAAAAACTTAAAATCTTACATAAAATCCTAATTTCTTTTATTTCGGTAAAGATATAAATTGTAAAAATTGGCAAATGAATTGAAGACCATAAAATAGAGATGAATAAATCCAGCACAGATAAATCTAATAGAAAATAAAACAACAATGAAGAAAAAAATAGATGTCTGAAGAATAAAAATTGTAAGTGAATAAAAAACTTAGAAAATATTCATAAAACTGATATATTACTAAGAAAATATAAATTTACAAAATGGAGTCAGAAGAAAATAGAAAATCTGGAATGATAAAGAAATAAAAACTTCAAGTGTAAAAATATATTTCCTTTTAAAGGACCCTAGTATAATAAAAATTCATCTCTGAATAATTTTATTTCTTGTAATAATAGATACTGTTTTATGCTATTAATCTGTTTTAGAGCATAAAAAAGAAAATTGTTTCAGTACATCCTATAGAGCTAGTATAATCTTGATACAATTTGTATGAAACATAGAAAAATACAAACAACAGCTGAATTTTATTTATGAAACAGAAATCCATAAATACAATATAGAATACTGGCAATTGAAATCAGCAGTACATTGAAAGTAATATATATTGATCATGAAGTAGTAATTCAAATATTGTAGTAATTATTTAAAATTTGGAAAATCATTAATAGAATTCATAATATCAATAACTGATGAAAAATAATAATATAATAAATACTGAAAATATGTAAGTTTAAGAAGGTTCCCTGATATTCCTAGTTTGCTGAGTGTTTTTTGTCCTGAAACACAGAGCTAATATCATTTTTAATGGTGAAAAACTAAAAGCTGTCCACCTAAATTTAGGAAGAGGACAAAGATATTCATTCACACCTCTTTAAGTCAACATCTCACTAAATGCTTTAGCCAGAAAAATCAGTCAATAAAATGAAATCAGGTAAAATGTATCCAGATTGGAAAGAAAAAAATAAATCTTTATTTACAGATAATGTTATCTTATATATAGAAAACTGTAAGAAATACAAAAACTATTCGAGTTGATACATGAGCTCAGCAAGTTTGAAAGATACAAGATCAAATTTAAAAAGTGAGTTTTACTTCAATACACAAGCAATGACCAATCCAAACAGGAAATTAAGAAATAATTACATTTAAGAAGGCAACTCAGCAAACTGACACAAGAACAGAAAACCAAACACTCACTCATAAGTGGGTGTTGAACAGTGAAAACATATGGACACAGGGAGGGGAACATCACACACTGGGGTCTGTTGAGGGGTGAGAGAACTAAGGGACTGATAGCAGGGGGTGGGGAGATTGGGGAGGGATAACATTAGGAGAAATACCTAATGTAGATGACAGGGAGATGGATGCAGCAAACCACCATGGCATGTGTATACCTATGTAACAATCCTGCAAAATCTGCACATGTACCCCAGAACTTAGAGTATAATTGTAAAAAAAGAAGGCATCAAAAATAATGTTTCCAAACATCAAAAATATTTGAAAATAAATTTAACCAAAAATGCAGCATTGTACACTGAAAACTGTAAAATATTGAAATAAATTTAATGAGACAAATAAAAGCAAATATGTCAATGTTCTTGGATGGAAAAACTGTTGACAAAATGGCTGATAGAGTTTGACTTTCCCTACCCAAATATCATCTTGAATTGTAGCACCCATAATTCCAAGGAGGAATTATGTCATAGGTGGGACCCAGTTGAAGGTAATTGCATCATGGACCCAGGTTTTTCCCATGCTGTTCTTGTGATAATGAATAAGTCTCATGAGATTTGATTGGTTTACAAAGGGCAATTCCTCTTCACACACTCTCTATCCTGCCACCATGTAAGACATGCCTTTGCTCCTCGGCCTTCTGCCATGATTGTGAGGCATCCTCAGCCAAGTGAAACTGTGAGTCCAATAAACTTCGTTTTCTTTATAAATCACCCAATCCTGGGTATTTCTTCAGAGCAGTATGAAAATGGACTAATACAATGGCAATATTTCTGAAATTGACCCACAGATTCAATGTAATTGTTATCAGAATTCCAACTTCTTTTCCTTTTGCAGAGATTGGAAAACCAATAGTAAAATTAATATGAAAATTCCAGAGACTCAGAGTATCCAAAATGATATTGAAAAAGAAAAACATATTTGAAAGTCTCACACTTTTTATTTCCCAAATCTAGCAGAAACCTACAGTCATCAAAACAGTGTGGTACTAGCATAAAAATAGACATATAGAGCAATGGAATAGAATTTAGAGTCCAGAAATAAATTCCCATGTTTTAGAGTAAACTGATTTTCAACAAGCATGCCAAAATAAAATAATGGAGAAATTATTGTTTTCTTCAACAAATAATGCTGTGATAGCTAGATATTTGCATGCAGAAAAAAATAGATTTGGACACTTATATACACCCTAGGGAAAAATAAGCACAAAATGGATTGAAGAACTACATGTAAAAGCTAAAACTATAAAACTATCATAAGAAAACATAGGTGTAAATAATTGTGTCCTTGAGCTAGGCAATATTTATTAGATATCTCACCCAAAATACAAAAGTAAAATAATAAGTTAGACTTCATCAAAATTAAAATAAATTTGCTTTAGAGAACCCCATCTATAAAATATAAAAAAAATAATAAGACTTAGTATTTGCTAGAACAGCATGGTGACCATAGTAAAAAATAATTTAATTGTTCATTTTATAATAACTAAAAGAGTATAATTAGATTGTTTGAAACATAAAGAATACATACATCAGGTAACAGATGCCCTATTTGCCCTGGTGTAATTATGTTGTATTGCATTCCTGTATCAAAATATCTCCTGTAACCCATAAATATATACAACTAGTATCTACTTGCAAAAATTAAAAATTAAAAATTTACACTGTAAAAGTTAAAAAGCAACCTATGGAATTGTAGAAAATATTTGCAAATAATGTATCTGATACAAAATTGTTTTCCAGAATATATGACTATTATATCTTAGTTATAAAAATAACTTAATTGGAAAATTTGCAAATGATCTGAACAGATATTTCTCTAAAGCAGACATGCAAATACATAACAACCATGTGAAAAAAATATGCAATGCCAGTCATTAAGGAAATGCAAATCGAGGTCACAATAACACTTCACTTCACCTAGGATGGTGATAATCAAAAAGACAGATAATAAGTATTGACCAGAATATAGAGAAATGGAAACTTTCTTACATAGCTCATATGGATGTAATATGATGCAACTGATGAGGAATTTGATGACACCTCAATACATGAAATACAGAATCATCATATGACCCAACAATTTTACTCCGAGGTATTATATCCCCAAAATTAAAAGCATGTTTATACAAAAACTTGTGCAAATATGTTCATAACAGCATTATTCATAGTATCCAAAAATGTGAAAACAATCCAAATATCCATCAGCTCATGGATGGTAAAGAAAAAGTGATATATCCATACAATGGAATATTATTTGGAAATAAAAAAGGAATAAAAGGAAAGGAAATGCTGTAACATAGATGAACTTTGAAAACATTATTCTAAATGAAAGAAATCAGACACAAAAGTCCTCACTGTAAAAGTCTATAGATTATCTATTTATATAGAATTTCCAGAATATATACATAGATAGTGAAAGAAATTAAATTAGTAGTTGCCAAAGACTGCAATTTGTTCAGACAAGCTGAAATCTTGAATTATTTTCTTTGTTTTGAGAATTCTTGTCTTTTTAACTCTTCATGCCTCTTTCTTCAAGAGATTAAATATTAACTATTTGACTTTTTGACCTTCCTTGCTATTTAATTTTAGGTGGCCACTTGACTGTATAAAAAAATATATAGAAACTTGGTAAAGCTTATTTTGGGGTGTGTGTCAGAAGACATTATCCTGTGAGTTGAGTGAACTGGGTGAGAAAGATGTGCCCTCCATGTGGGTGAGCATCATCCAATCTTCTGGGTGCCCTGAAACAACAAAAACAGAGAAAGGGTGAATGTGTTGATCCATCAGCTGAAGCTGTGATACGCTCTTTCTCTTTTCTTGAATAACCACCCCAGGCTCCCCAGCCCTTGGACCCCAGGACTTGCACCAGCATTGCCCTGTGTTCTCAGGTCTTTGATTTTGGACTGGGATTTACAACATTGGTTTTCCTGGTTCTGAGGCCTTTTTTACTTTGACCAAGCCAGCATCTCCAACTTAAAACTGTCATGTGACTTCTTGGTCTCCACAGTTGTGTGAGCCAATTTCCTAATTAAATCATGTCTCTTTCCCTCTCTGTCTCTATCATCTATCTCTTATTGGTACGGTTTCTTTGGAAAGCTGTTACTAACACACTTAGAAATAGGGTGCAGAAATGGGATTCAGGCTTCAATAATCAGACACAGCCATTTGAAATTTGGGTTCAAGAGATGGAGTCATCATGGGGACAATAGCCTTTTACTCTTTAGCAGTCATAATGATGCTGCAAAGTTATGTTCCTGGCTCAGAAATGGTGTGGTGCATATTTAGTGCTCAATAGCTGCAGTGATTCTCTCATGACACCAGTTCTGAAGATAATTTTGGCTGTTATTTTTGTATGTATATCCTGGAGCCTGATTCTTTAATCTTTCCAACAATTTTTAAAAATTTATTTTAATAAGTTCATTTTCTCATTAATTATTCAGCATACATCCCAGTTACTTGTAATTTAAAACCCTGAATGATACAGTTAGGGTGGCTGAAGCATAATGAGAAAGGAGACAAGTTAAAGGAAATTGTGGCAGGAAAAATAATAGCTCTAAAAAGTTATCTACATCCTAATCCCCTGAAACTGCAAAGATACTAGCTTACATGACAATAGTGACATTGAAGATGTGATTAAGTTAAGGATCTCGAGATGTGGAGATTATCATAGACTACCTACATGAGAGCAATGTAATGACAATGGTCCCTATAAGAGGGAGGAAGGAAGGTCAGAGTCCAATAAGAAGAGGTGATGTTATGTAGCCTCTGGAAGTTGGAGAAGGCAAAGATTGGATCTTCTTTGGTAATCTCCAGAAGAAATACAATCTTGCCAACATACTTTAGACTTCTGACTTCCATAAGTAAGACAATACATTTGTATTGTTTTATGTCACCAAGTTTGTGATAATTTATACAGCAAACATAAAAAACTACTTCAGAGTAGTTGGAGAGGAAAGCATAGGGTTTAATCTATCACTGAATATTTAGAGTGAACTGTAGTCTAGGTCCTGGGCTGAGGTTCTAAAAGGAAATTAGAATTAAATCACGCTGGATGATTGACTTGAAGCTTCTAAAACAGGCACATAAATAAACAAAACAACTCATGTGTACGATATACCACTACTAATGTAAGATAACAACTGAAAAAAAAATCCTATTTAGCTATGTCCTGTTCTAACTATATTTCGAGTACTATGGTTCTTTCTGAGAACCACAGCATCAGAATAATATTTCCAAACTAGTACATTCAGAATAGGACAAAAAAAGAGATGAAGTATTTAGAATTAATTTCATGGGAAATAGTTGGAGAAAGTGATGATGGTTAGCACATATTTATTTTCATATATTTAAAAAGGTGTTACGTAAAAGAGTAGTCATTGCTTACATGGAGAAAATAATCTGCCTAATGGATAGAGTTCTTTTCATGATTAAATGAATATATTTATATATGCATATCATTATTTCTGCTATTATTAATATATAGTTGGCCTGTGAACAACGCAGGTTGGAACTGCACAGGTCCACTTACATATGGATTTTTTCAACCAAACCAGGATCTGACACAGTATTCATGGAATGTGAAACTTGCATACACAGAGGGCCAACTTTCCATACATCCAGGTATTGCCAGGCCAACAGTGTGACTTGAGTATGTGCAGATTTGGATATTGTGTGTGCTTGTGTGGTGGGGGTCCTGGAAATCTGGAAACAATCCCTCAGACATCTGAGAGATGAATACATTCTGATTTTTCTAGAAGGAAGAACATGGAGGAATAAAATTACGACAAATCAAATTTCAACCAAATATAAAGAACACTAGTCTTGAATAACAATTATAAGTGTCTACATATAGGAATCTTAGATAGTGATATCACTTCCCTTAAAGTGCCTAAGCAGAAGGCAGACTTGTCAGGACAATTTAGAGGATATTCCCATTTTCGCTGGGCAGTTAGGGAAAAATGATCCTTGGAGTCACATACGTATTTTTTAAAAATGAAGATAGATATGTTTTAATATTTTCTTAAGAGTCATAAGACAGGAAAACAAAAGAAACATTTTTTCCTTTGTAATAGCCATTAGGTGTGTTTGCCACATACATTGTTTCCTTTTCTGGAAACTTACACTGAATTAGTTCTGTCTGATGAGTGTGAACAGAGGTGATTGTGTCACTTCCTCACTGCATCATTTAATTAATAGCGTAATACATGACAGGGTCTTCTTTTCCCTCTGGTATAGTGGCAAGCAATGGTACAAGATGATGGCTGTTTCTGACAACCTGGGGGGTGTGAGTACCTACAACAGATGAACTTCCTTGTGGAGCAAAGATGGATATGTCATCTGAGTACAAAATAAACTTCTTATTTTAAGTCAGAGATCTGAGGTTTATTTGTTACTATAGCAAAATCTAGCCTACTTTGATCAATATAACCATATTGAATTCCAAATACTTTTAGTGACTTGTGCAAGTTTAACATATAGAAAATATTAGCATACCCTAAGATAAATCGAAATAATTAATATTTTGATATATTCAATACAAATAACATTTTTCACATTATTATTTTTTTTAATTTTATACTTCTCCACCTTTTGCTACCCCTAGCTCCAGTTCCAGATAAAAGATGGAAGTGCAAGGAAAGTTTAATTGCTCCGTAAAGCTTCCTTGGTGTGAGAGATGACATGTAACTCTTTGTGAGAGGTCAAAGGCTAGCCAGTATATCATAGTGTATTATTTCCTTCACTTGAACAGAAAAGTGGAGAATAACTGAAAGAAAAACAAGAGACAATTGTGAGCTGTTAGAAATCTAAAAACTACCATATTGTGAGATAACTGGAGCAAGCTAGATGGAAAATTTTGTAAAGAGAAGTGAAACCAACCAAAGGGAAGTTTTATGAAAATTCTAGCACATCTGTTTGTAGAGGAGTATTTGGACAATTGTGATGCTATGTGCATGATTTTTTTGTACAGTTTGACCTGTAAGCAAAGAATGATGAATACAAGCAATTAAATTACATTCAATATATGCTTGTTACCATGCTAATTATGTTTTTCATAACACATGAGACAACATTCATTTTATCTCTATATTTTATTATAAATATAATTTCTTTTATATTTATAACTGCCCTAAAGGAAAATGAGAATGGCAAAACCACTGAACATACTACAACAAAGGTAGGATTACTAAAATTTAACGCATTTATTAAAGTCAAATGAAAGAAGATGGAAATTTATACTAATTCTATAAAATCTTGTACTTATCTGTTATTGTCCAACTGTTTCATTTAGCTCTCACCTTACCACATAGCAATTGTCCCAGGCTGTACATTTATGTTGTTTACCTGGAAGCATTTTGATGGTAACTCCATCTAGTACCAACTTTGCCATTAACCTGCTTTATTAGTTTGAAAATGTCACATTTTTGAAATGCTGGATCTTGATTTCCTTAACTGTAAAAAAAAAAGTGAAGGAAAATGAAATGATATTCTCAACCTTTTGTTAGAAAGCGAATTCAATTTATTTCCCAAAAGATAGAAGTATGGTATTACTTTTAAGAAGCACATTTTTGAAGAAACCAATGATTATTTTCAATATAAAATAAAGGCACATAAAATTAAATTCAAGGAGGTGGTTAAGAAGTGAATATCCTTGGGTATCTGTAGGTGAGGTCTGATGATAGGCTCAAAGGAAAATTAGATGCTGTAGGATTGTATTTAACTCTCAGAAACAGCAGGAACCATTAAGCATATACCAAATGCCAGCTAATAACTGTTATTAAGGAGGATTTAGCTGCAAATTTTTGTATTTCCTTGTAAAGTAAATGTTAAGGCTTAATAAGATACTATGTATTTGGAATTACCTGGCAGAAGATATCAGCACAGGCAGAAGATATCAGCACTGATATTATCAAAGTATGTAAAAATGCTTCATAATATTATGATACCAGGAGTAAGATTCATCTCCAAAAGTTTAAACTGTTCTGTGCCAATGCATTCTGCATTACCTCCATGGAGAGACCTTGCAGAGTGAAATGCTGAGCAAATAAATGTCCTGATGCATATCCCCTCATTTTTCCCTAGGACCTAGACATACTTTTGCAGCCTCTGGCTCACTCTACTTCTCTGCCACAGTGATAGTCGAGGGTAAAGGAAATCTATAATATGTAGTGGAGAAGAGAGAATAAAGATAAGTACCAGTTATGTTCCTAAGATCAATTACATTGCCAGAGATTGTAGCTTATTCAAAAAACTCTTGTTTTTAAGATTTCTCTCAGGAAGATAGAACCCTGGGAACCATAGATGATGTTCTAAAACTTGCTTGGACAAGTGGATTTGTTTGGTGCAAGGGGTAAGTTACAGGGTCATGAAAATGTACCACTCAGATGTCATGCTGCAGGGAGCATGATAGACTGATGGTCCTTGAGAATGTCCTTACGAATCTACCACTACATGCCTACCAAAGTCTCACTGCCCATGGGCTTCACCCAGCCAATGACTAGATATAGTGAAGTTACTAAGATCTATTGTGGAGGGACATAGAACCCCTATAATGGGAGGCTTTGGTTTGATGTCTACATATGGTTCTGGCTAAATGCCACTTGGACCTGCCCTGCTAATGCTAACCTCTGTCTACCTCATTCTCTTTTCTTTTCCTTCCCCTTTCAGAGGTGTCAGAACTGAATTACAGTATGAAGGCTCACCTCACCTCCTGCTCCTTCCATAAATTAATCTTTTTCATACCTCATATTGTCTTGGAGTTTGCTTCCCAGCAGACCCAAGCTAAGGTAGAAGGGAAGATTGGAAGTACAGAAAAACAGCTTCAGAATCAGCTTTCAAACAATGTGGGTAGAAATAAAAGAACAAAGGCTTTATATTTCAATATTTTTGAGTGACAAGTTATAGATATATGGCTTTGGTACTCCATATACATGTCGAGGGTTCCCGACGAAGCTTTGAGGGAGTCTGTAAGGTCAAACCTTTTTTTTTTCACTATTTAGACACTTATACTGATGGTGTAAAACCAATGACAAGTAATAGAGCTTATACCTTAGCATAAATTAAGAAACTGGCATCAAACTGTACAAGTAGCCTTTGTTTTCTTCACTGTCATTTACTCTCACTTTTAAAAAATTCTAGTTTCACTTAAGAATGTACTTGATGAAGCAGAAAGTATGATTAATTTTAATTACTGTTCCACTCTTGAACATGTCTTTTTAATTAGCCATATGACAAAATGAGAATTATACATAAAGCACTTCTAAATCACATACTGGTGTGAGGTGGTTATCTTCAGAAAAAGCATTTGTATAATTATTTGAGTTATGAACTGCATTGGCTACTATATTTCATGGAATATAACATTTTCCCTAAAAAAAACCAGATGAAAATGATGCTTCTTCAGACTTGGTTATTTGCAGACATTTCCTCAAAAATAAAAGAGTATGCCACTTCAATGAAAGCAAGGGACGGTAGCTACTGCCAGTTATAATACTTGACAATTCAAGGAAAATTAAAACTTTTGCAAATGTTGTATATACCACGATGAGTTTCATAGTTTCCCAATATCTCAAACCTTTTTTCATGAGATGCATGATGATATTTACAAATGTGAAGCAGTATTTTTGTGACCTCACAATGTTTCTCTTTCTCTGCCTGGCTTACTTAAGATAATGATCTAAAATTCCATTAATATTGATGCAAATGACTATATCTCATTTTTTATACCTGAATAATTCGCCATTGTGTATGTACCACATTTTGTTGACCCACTCATCCATTGATGGAAAGTTAGGTTGCTTTCAATCTTAGCTATTGTTTTCAGTGCTGCAACAAACATGGGAGTGCAGATATATCTTTGATATACTGATTTTTTTTCTTTCAGGTATACACTCAGCAGTGGGATTGCTGGATTACATGGTAGCTCATGTCTTGTTGCTATTTTTTTTTTTTAAATAACCTCCAAACAGTTCTCCACAGTCGTTGTACAAATATACATTCCCACTAAGAGTCTACAAGGGTTTCCTTTTTTTACATCCACTCCGGCATTTGTTTTTGTCTGTTACTTGGATGCAAGCCATTTAAACTAGTTTAAACCCTTGTCAGATGGGTCATTTGCAAATATTTTCTCTCATTCTTTTTGTTGACTATTCACTTTGTTGATTGTATTCTTTGCCATGCAGAAGCTCTTTAACTTGATGTGTTTTCATTTGTTTGTGTTTGCTTTGGTTGTCTGTTCTTGTAAGGTATTGCTCAAGAATTCTTTGCCCAGACCAATGTCCTGATGGTTTCCCCCAATGTTTTTTCGCAGTTATTTCATAGTTTCAGGTTTTAGATTTAAGTCTTTAATCCATTTTTATTTGATTTTTGTATTTGGTGAGAGGAGTCTAGATTCCTTTGTTTGCACATGAATAACCATTTATTGTTTGCATTTTCAGCACCATTTATTGAAGACTCTCTTCTTTCCCTAGTCTGTGTTCTTGAAATCATTTTTAAAAATGAGCTCACTGTAGGTGCCTGTTTCTTGGTTCTCTGTTCTTTTCCATTGGTCTGTGTGTCTGTTTCTATGCCAGTACCCTGCTATTGTTACTATAGCTCTACAACATAATTTGAAGTAAATGAATGTGGTTCTTCCATTTTTGTTCTTTTGCTTAGAGTAGCTTTGCCTATTATGGGACTTTTGTGCTTTCATATAAATTTTAGGATTTTTTTTCTCTTTTTCTGAAGAATGTCATTGTTATTTTTATGGGAACTGCATTGAATATGTAGATTGCCTTGGGTAGTATAGACATTTTAACAATATTGATTGCTTCAATCCATGAACATGAAATATTTTTCAATTGTTGGGTGTTGTCTTCAATCTCCTTCATGAGTTTTAGTTTTTATTGTAAAGATCTTTAATGTCTTTGGTTAATCTCTAGGTATTTAATTTCAGGTGTGGCTATTGTAAATGGGATTACATTTTATTTCTTCAGATAGTTCACTTTTGTTGTATATAAATGCTACTGATTTTTCCACGGTGATTTTGTATCCTGCAACTTTACTGAATTTATTAGTTCTAATATTTTGTGTGTGTGTGTGTGTAGTTGATACAGTTTGGTTTTGTGTCTCCACTCAAATCTCATCTTGAATTATAGTTCCTATAATTTTCACATGTTGTGGGAGGGACCCAGTGAGAGGTAATTGAATCATGGGGGCAGTTACCCCCAAACTGTTCTCATGGTAGTGAATAAGTCTCATGAGGTCTGTTTTTATAAGGGGTTGCTTCTTACTTGCCTCTCATTGTCTTTTTTCTGCTGTCATGTAAGATATGCCTTTCACCTTCCACCATGATTGTGAGGCCTCCCAAGCCACGTGGAACTGTGAGTCCATAAAAACTCTTTTTCATTATAAATTAAGCAGTTTCAATAATGTCTTTATCAACAGTGTGAAAATGGACTAATGGACAGGAGTTTTTATGTTTTCTCAAATATAAGATAATATTCACAAACAAGGATAATTTGATGTTTTTTTCTTCCAATATGTATATTCTTTATCTCTCTTGTCTGATTGCTCTAGCTATGACTTGCAATACTTTGTTGAATAACAGTAGTAACTGTGTGCATTGTTGTCATGTTACAGACCTTAGAGAAAAGATTTTCAGTTTTTCCCCATTCAGTATTATACTAGCTATTGTGCTGTCATATATGGCTTTTATTATGTTAAGGTATCTTCATTATATACACAGATTTTTGCATATTTTTCTCATGAAGGGCTGTTAAATTATATCAAATTTAACATTCAATTTAAGCATCAATTGAAATATTTATACGGCTTTTATCCTTCATTCTGTTGATATAATGTATAACATTGATTGATTTGCATATGTTGAACCATCTTTGCATTCCAGAGATAAATCACACTTGGTCATGATGAATTATCTTTCTAATGTAT
>CAUYQU010056879.1:0-10719 GCA_963574635.1 Cheracebus regulus
ACAAAGTTCTTTTTGTAATTCCTTTACCTGCAGTTCCTACTTTCCCATAGCTCGACTGCCTCCAACGGGAAACTGTGTCCGGGCTCAAGCTCACCATATGGTGAGGCCCAATTCCGAGGGGCCTCACATGGGAATGAACCCAACAAGTGCTGAGATTACAGGCATGAGCCACCAGCCTGGGCAGAATACCTGGCTTTTAAGGGCAACATGAATGCCAGTTACTGTTGCTGTCATTCTTGCTGTTATTCTGAAACCCTCAGTCTTCCAAACTGTAGGACTGTCGTCCTGTCATTGCTGACTTCTAACTATTTATGTTAGTATACTATAGGTCAGACTCATGATTTGTATGTCTAGAGCTCTTCCATTCTCACTTTTTTGCCCTTCTCAAAATATCTGCCCCAACCACCTACACCTGTCATTTCTTCAAAACTCACTCCCAAATGTCCCTTCCTTCTTGAAGTGATCTGAATTCCTCTGAATTACACCCATTCCCCACCCAGCAATATGGTCTTCCTGCCCATGACGTGCACATCAACATAGAACTTTTAACATGTTCTTTATTATTCTACCTCGTGTTCGTGGTTATTTGTGTATAGATGGAATGTAAACAACACAAGGGCATAATTATGTGTATATCCTTGATGGTCTCTGACCCATGGAAAATTATAATTAATGATAGTTTGATGAAAAATATCTATAAGAATAAAACTAAGGGACACTGTTCAGAGTTCACTTTTGCATTTTATTAGGAAATTTTTAAAATAAAGAATGGTTGATTAATGGGTACAAAAATACAGTTAGAATAAACAAGACCTAATGCTCAATAAATCAGTAAACTATAGTAAGCAACAATCTATTACCTGTTCCAAAACAGTTAGTGAGAATAATTTTAATGTTCCCAGAATAAAAGAAAAAGGTTTAAGGTGATGAATATCCCAATTACCCTGATTTGGTTAGTACATATTATATAAATATATTAAAATATCACATGTACCCCCTGAAATATCTACATCTAGTATGTATCAGTTTTTTCAAGTTAAAAATATACATGGGTTACTACAAAGGGAAAAAATATTTTTGTGTGATGTAATCAAAATTAGAGCACTAAAATAAAGACCAAGAATTCATAAAAGTTAAAAACAAAAAATGAAAATTTTAGGAGAACACCTAGAAAAGACTCTATGGCCACAGAAAAGACAGAGGGTATTTGGAACACACAGAAGACCTGATGCATAGATAGAAAAGAATTCAAAGAAGAAAACATGGTAAAAATCATTACCCTGCTTTGCTGAGCTCAAAACTCAAAATGTCCTGCATCTTTCTTTGAATGACATTGTATCAAATGTCCATGTTACTACCTTAATAATAGAAAGAATGATTTAAACTACAGAGCATGAGAACCAAAGAGAAAACTGTCATGAAGTCCAGGTGACAGGGAGAAAGCAGGGAGCACAGACGAGATGGAGGAAAGCCACAAGCAAGCTGCCTCCCTGCGGCACCTGCAGACCTGAAGTCTTACCAACAGCACGAGTGGCTGCAGCCCCTGCGCAGAGGTCGGGGCCCACCTAGCAGCAGCACTGCTTCTGGCAGCAGCACTTCTGCTGACAGCATCCTTTCTGCTGGCAACAGCCCTTCCCACAGCCACAGCCCTTCCCACAGCCGCAGCCACACGAGCCACAGTTGCGACGGCAGCAGCAGATCACAGGTGTGCTGCAGCAGCCCCCACAGCAGCCACGGCAGCAGGGGCAGCAGCTGGAGCAGCAGCCCACCCGGTAGCACCTGCAGGTGGTGCAGCTGCCACAGCCGCCACCACAGCCACCACAGCCACCACAGCCACCACTGCAACCACCACCACAGCTACCACCGCAGCCACCACTGCAACCACCACAACCACAGCAACCCATGGTGTCAGTAGAGAGGACTCAGGTGGAGTGAGGAGGGAGGACTCAGGAGAGATGAGGAGGTCTGATGCGTCCTTCTGTCCAGGGAAGCCCTTATATAGCAACTCCAGCAAGCCAGGCCCAAATATGTGACCCATTCCTTGTTGTTGTTTATCCCAGTTCTCATAAAAGATCTCATGAGTTGTCTTACGTCCTGCCCTGTGGACATCTTAACAAGCTAATATTGCTAAATTTAACTTTTACTCATCTCTTAAACCTGTGTTTGGATGAGAACACACTTCGAAGATATTTGTGTCCTTAAGAACTTAAACGTGTGTATGGTTTTTGCTCCAGGGCTTAAAATAGTGCCTGGCACATTGTTAAGTATTCAATAGGTATCTTCTGAATTAAATAAATGCCTACGACATTTAAGAATAATCTTCATTTCTTTATAAGCATGAGAGCCTGAATTCAGGGCCAGGTAAAATTTTGTGTTTCCACTGGTACTTCTCTGTTACCAAGGGTTAGACAAAACATTGTTTTCCTCTCTATTGGAATTCATCACACACTCTTATGTTATAAAAAACAAACAAAAACCTTCTTGAAAGAATTAGTGAAAGTCAGATTAAAAAGAAATAAGGCTGGTGTATGCATGTAATCCCAGCACTTTGAGAGGCCAAGGGGATTGGATCATCTGAGATCAGGAGTTCGAGAACAGCCTGGCCAACATGGTGAAACCCCATCTCTACTAAAAATACAAAAAATTAGCTGGGCAAGGCAGCAGGCGCCTATAATCCCAGCTACTCGGGAGGCTGAGGCAGGAGAATCACTTGAATCCGGGAGGCAGAGGTTGCAGTGAGCCGAGATTGCGACTGCACTCCAGCCTGGGTGACAGAGTAAAATTCCGTCTCAAAAAAAAAGAAAAAAGAAAAAAAAAAACAGAGTAGGCATTTCTAAATGTATTACCTTGCACATTATATCTCACCTTAAAGCACAAATATTCTCTTTTCTAGCTGTTTGGGATTTTTCATTCACCAGAAGAATTGCTTTATTATTAAAAATTACAAAAAAAATTGTGCTATATGAAATGCTAATAAGACAATTATTTAGGACCTGCTCCTAAGTCATCTGCCAAGGGTGAGCTGTCTGTTGTTTATCTGTTAAATAACTGGGAAAACAAAAGCAACAAAGTTTACATCTGGTGACTGACCTTCTCTCATGCATCTGTCACATTTAAGATCTGTGGGCAGGCCCCAGGCCTCGGCCGGACCACACACTAATGGAATGTTTATTTGGAATGATCTCATTCAGTGCAACTGACTCTACCTGTCAGACCTCCATTTCCTGCCCCAGGTACCCCGTGGGTGTGAGTAAGTCAGTAGGGTAAGGTTCTTGCCTGACTCTCTCCAGAGTTTAAGGCCTGCTCAGCTCATCTCTTATTCTCCAACAACTCCCAGAAGAGGCCCATGCTGTGGGGACCCTGTAGTCCCTCCTGGAACTGACACTGCAGGTTCTGATCAACAGCGACCAGGCTCTGCGGGGGCTGTCTGTCCCCCAGGACATCAGTGTCCGTGATTTTACAATTGTCACCTCTTTTAATTTTTATTTATTTATTTATTTTTGAGACAGAGTTTCACTCTTGTTGCCCAGGCTGAAGTGCAGCAGTGACACCATCTCTCTCACCACAACCTCCGCCTCCCAGGTTCAAGCGATTCATCTGCCTCAGCCTCCCGAGTAGCTGGGATTACAGGTACCCACCACAACGCACAGCTAATTTTGTATTTTTAGTAGAGACTGGGTTTTACCATGTTGGTCAGACTGTTCTCGAACTCCTGACCTCAGGTGATCCGCCCACCTAGGCCTCCCAAAGTGCTGGGATTACAGGCATGAGCTGCCACGCCCAGCCAGCACCTTTTATAAGCTGACGTTTGGAAAGCAAAAGAAAGCCGTAAGGCACCCTCCCTTAATACACCTCTCACAGGTGTGGGGCTGTGAGGATCGCTCTTGTCACTCAGGTAATGGTGCCATCTCAGCTCACTGCAACCTCTGCCTCCCTGGTTCAAGCGATTCTCCTGCGTCAGTCTCCCAAGTAGCTGGGATTAAGGCGCCCGCCACCATGCCTGGCTAATTTTTGTGTTTTTAGTAGAGACGGGGTTTCACCATGTTGGCCAGGCTGGTCTCGAACTCCTCAGCTTATCCGCCTACTTCAGTCGGGATGACAGGCATGAGCCATCGTGCCCTGCTATTTCCTTGAATTTATATGGCAAAATTAAAAGTATTGTGAATATATAATTTTGTATCCTGGTTTTTAACTTAACATTTAATCATCTACAATTACCCTTGTTATTAAATATTTGCTTTTCAGAACTGTTTCTTAGTGACCACATAATCACCAATTATGTGTATAACTTCTGTAAATTACCTCATATCCACCTACCTTAGCAATTAAACATTTAGCTAACCATATGGAAAAATAAAGTTAGATACCTACCACAACCACAACAAAATGACAAACGAATTTTTTCTTATTTTTTTGAGACAAGGTGTCACTCTGTCACCCAGCTAGAGTGACAGTGGCACCACCATAGCTCACTGCAACCTTGAACTCCTGGATTCAAGCAATTCTCCTGCCTAATCTTCCCAAGTAGGTAGAATATCAGGCATGCACCACCACAGTTAGCTAATTTTTAATTTTTTTTTTTTTTTTAGAGACAGGGTCTCACTATGTTGCCAGGCTGGTCTCGAACTCTTGGCCTCAAGTGATCCTCATGCCTCAGCCTCCCAAAGTGCTGACATTACAGCTGTGAGCCACTGTACTCAGTGGTTTTTTTCTTATGGTTATTTTGAAATTATAATAGACATTTGTTTGCAAAAATAGTGTAGAGAGGTCCCACATACTTAGTCCAGCTTCCACCAAAGATAACACCTTACACAACTATAGTATGGCATAAAATGATTTTAAAAGTAAAACCCATCCATCATGCCAGCTCCCCATAAATTACAGGGATCAAGTATTGAAATATAAACAAAGTAAGGCCATAAGGGTATTATAAAAAATATGGGAGAATAATTACATTACTGTGCTGTGGAATACCTTGCTTAATATGGCACCAATACCAAAAATCATATGGAAAAAAACTGATGGATGTGACTTATAAAATGTTTAAATTTCTGACAAAAACAAAGCTTCAAATTTTCTGAAATGAGAGAAAATATATATCCATATAAGACAAAAGATTAATATCTGCATATGCAAGGAACTTTTATAAATTCACATGGGGAAATATGCAAAGAAAGAATCAGGCATTTAAAATACATATATAAATAAGAGCTTCTTGAAAAACGAATGATTCCAGGCCGGGCGCGGTAGTTCATATCTATAATCCCAGCACTTTGGGAGGCCTAGGTGGGCAGATCAGTTGAGGTCAGGAGTTCAAGACCAGCCTGACCAACGTGGTGAAACGCTGCTCTACTAAAAATACAGAAATTATCCAGGCATGGTGGTGGGCACCTGTAGTCCCAGGTACTTGGGAGGCTGAGGCAGGAGTCTTGCCTGAACTTGGGGAACAGAAGTTACAGTGAGCTAAGATCACACTACTGCACTCCAGCCTGGATGACAGAGTGAGACTCTGTCTCAAAAGAAAACAAAACAAAAGAAAACAAAAGTGAATGATTCCAGGCCAGGCATGGTGGCTCACGCCTGTAATCCCAGCACTTTGGGAAGCCAAGGTGGATGAATGGCTTGAAGTCAGGAGTTGAAGGCCAGCCTCAGCAACATGGAGAAACCCTGTCTTTAACTAATAATATAAAAAGTTAGCCAGATGTGGTAGTGTGTGCCTGAAGTCCCAGCTCCTCAAGAGGCTGGAGAACAATAATTGCTTAAACCCAGGAGGCAGAGGTTACAATAAGCCAAGATCGTGCCTCTATACTCCAGTTTGGGTGACAGGCAAGACTCCATCTCAAAATAAAAAGAAAAAAATGATTCCAGCTGGTGCAGTGGGTGGCTCACGCCTGTAATCCCAGCACTTTGGGAGGCCGAGGCGGGTGTATCACCTAAGGTAGGGAGTTCGAGACCAGCCTGACCAACATGGAGAAACCCCTTCTCTACTAAAAGTACAAAATTAGCTGGGCGTGGTGGCACATGCCTATAGTCCCAGCTACTCAGGAGGCTGAGGCAGGAGAATCGCTTGAACCCGGGAGGCGGAGGTTGCAGTGAGTTGAGATCGCGCCACTGCACTCCAGCCTGGGCAACAAGAGTGAAACTTCACCTCAAAAAATAAAAAATAAAATAAAAGAGTCCAGATTGCGGACATCAAATGTACCGGATAGGACTGGAATATCTTGTCACACCAGAAAACAAGGAAGCTACCAAAGGGTAATGGGTCTTATGAAGAGGACAATTTAAGCATCAGAAAGAAAAATAGCCGCAATGAGCTAAAACATAAAATATTATTAAATCTGTGAGTTCATAATAGCAAATTTTTAGAAAATTCTCATTAGTCATCTTTGGAAGATACCCAGAAATTACCACCGTACTTTAAAATAGGTATTTTTAACTGTAGGAGGAGAACCAGTGAGGTATTCTGCCTTTCCTAAATGAACTGTACCTCAGAGTAAGCAAAGAGTTGAGGAGGTGACATTTCTTTTTCTTTTTTTTAATTATTAAAGACAGTGTCTCACAATGTTGCTTATGCTCATCTCAAACTCCTGTGCTCTAGTGATCCTCCCACCTTGGTCTCCCAAAGTGCTGGGATTATAAGTGTGAGCCACCCCACCCAGCCCACATTTCTTTTTATAAAAGTATTCCAACTAATAAATTAGGAAAAAATAGAATATCAATCACCATTTTGTAACCCTAATGAATTAATGGATGTAGGTAGTGACTAACAGCAGGGGCCAATGTCATTCAAAGAGAGACAATTAGAATTACATGATTCCCGGTGGAAGAACCCAACACTGCCCATAAAGCATTCTTGTCCAAAAATAGAAATTGAATCTTAGATCTAATTACATGGGGATGCAATTATCAAAATCCAAAATTTTACCATGGAAAACTCTCCAGGAAAAACACAATTCAAGGAGAGGGAAAGAGAGAGAGATGGAGAAGGAATTACAGATTAAAAGATATTAAGACAGGTGCAGTGGCTCACACCTATAATCCCAGCACTTTGGGAGCCTGAGGCAGGAAGATCAGTTCAGGTCAGGAGTTCAAGACCAGCCTGACCAACGTGGTGAAACCCTGTCTCTACTAAAAGAACAAAAAAATTAGCTGGGTGTGGTGACACGCACCTGTAATCCCAGCTACTCGGGAAACTGAGGCAGGAGAATCACTTGAAACCGGGAGGTAGAGGCTGCAGTGAGCCACACGATTGTGCCACTGTACTCCAGCCTGAGTGACAGAGTGAAACTGTCTCAAAAAATAATTAATTAAAAATAAAATAGAGTAGGGTCGCATTTCCATTGAATTTCCCAATAAGCCTGGGCCATATAGTGAGACCTCATCTCTACAAAAAATTAGCTAGGTGTGGTGGCATGCACCTGTGGTCCCAGCTACTCACAAGGCTGAAGTAAAAGGATCACCTGAGCCCAGGAGGTTGAGGCTGCAGTGAGCCATGATCAAGCTACTGCACTGCTCTCTGGGGGACATAGCCACAGTCTGTCTCTAAGTAAAAAAAAAAAAAAAAAAATCTTCAGTAATGGTAGCTGGATTCACTCCCAGCTTTTTTACTGGTACTTTATTCCTCTGATAGTGACCTCTGCACTATGTACTCTGAGCTCAGCTTGCTCTGAGAGTTTCCTGGAGTGCCAGGTCACACATCTAGGCAGGCAGAGAGTACCCCCTACCTCATGTGGCATTCCTCTGCTTCTGGCCTGTTCATCAGGAAGCCTGCTGTCTTCCTGCCATCAACTCTCAGGGGTCTCCGGTCTGCTGGGCTGGACCAACTCTCCTGGTGTCCACTGCTTTCACCCCATTCCAGCTTAGCTCCCTTCTCTGTGCTCCATTCCAAAAGCAGAGCAGGATCTTCCTTTAATTCCAACAACCTTTCAGAACCCAGATCATAATTATTCACAAGTCTCTACTAAAGGTTCAAAGACAACCCAGAGTAATTTAAAATCATGGCCAAATACAACCTCTGGGTGCCTCTTACAAGTACTTAAACCTCTATCCCATGCTACCTGCCGGGCAGCACCAGCCGGCTCCCTACTCCCAAGGAACGCCCTCAAGCAGCTTTGCTCCCCTTGGAGTCTGGCCAGGAACCATCATTCAACTGCAATGAAAGGAGGAGGATTCCCCAACTCTCGGCAGGGCTTCACCCCCTCTTCAGTTCCCAGATCTGCCTCTGCTCCAAGTGATGAACAGCTGGAACAGCTGCTCCCTCCAGGGTCTCCCTACTTCTACTCACACCAGAGTAGGCTTGCCCCCTGCCCAAGTTCATAGCTGGACAATTACTCAGGACTCACGAAACCATTATTACCTCCCGATACTTGGAGTACTTCATTTCAAGCATTGCATGTGTGAGATATGAATATTACTTCTTTGTTGAAATGTGTCAAACTCTGTCCTGTTTGTGATTTCAGTCCGACATTCAGCAGGTGGTTAAAATCAAACCGTGGCATGTGTCCAGTTTACAATAGCAAAGACCTGGAACCAACCCAAATGCCCATCAATGATAGACTGGACAGGGAAAATGTGGCACATATACACCATGGAATATTATGCACCCATCAAAAACTATGAGTTTGTGTCCTTTGTAGGGACATGGATGAACCTGGAAACCATCATTCTCAGCAAACTGACACAGGGACTTGATTTTTTATCCCGTTCTTTGAGATCAGGAACCTGCTGTGCTATAGGATCTTAGGTGCTCCCAGATCAGTGGTCACAATAATCTGATGAGTGTGGCAGCCAAAGGCCTTCATAGGGTGGCAGCAGCAGGACCCACCCTCATTCACATGCATGACGAGCAGTGATAGTGGCAGTGTGGTGGGGTGCGTGCTTATAGGCTTTTTCAGGGTACTAGTAGTTACCAAGGTGCAGAACTCCATGCAAGCATTTGCAGCAGAGGCTGTGGTACCACGGATGGAAAGACAGGGGACCCCACCGGTGACTGTGTGTGTATTTGAATTACTGGTGGCATTAACCCAGGAGTGGGGTGCAGGACTCCCCGAGCACTTTGTACATATTCACATGGGCTGCAGTGGCTGCTCAGGGGAGGGCATATCTGCTGTTCTCCATGCCTAGTTTCACACTAGTGGCAGTGTTGGGACAGGGTTAGGGTGCTGTGGAGGTGGGATTGGTGGGCTCTGTGCCCACCAATGTTCCTATGACAATGGCAGTGTAGCAAGTAGAGGGGGTAGACAATGCACTCACATAATCAGCAGTGGCACTGCAGAGTGCACATGCACAGGTATGCTGCTGGGGAAGGGAAGGCAAGGTTCATCCATGCACACATGCACCAGCAAAGTGATTCTGTTGGTAGCTGTGAGAGAGTACATGCAGGCGATTGATTTGGGACTGCAGTGTGGTGAAGTATATGTTTGCAGGGCCATTCTGCTGGCGCACTCTGCCGGTCAGTCATAGTCCACCAGCATAAGAGCTGTAATGTCAGCCTCCAGGAGGTACTTGGAGATTGCACTGAAAGCAGGTATGTTCAAGCTTAGTCCCTAGGAGAGAACAGCAGACTTAGGGCTGCTCATATTAGACAGGTCCCATCTCATGAGCAAGACCACCCTGTAGAGATTAGGTTGGACAGTTCCCCTAGGGCTAAAGTTTCATGAGAGCAAGGTAAGCCTAAGGGGATGAGGTCCCTGGCCGCGTTCCACTACAGATGCATCCACACCAAACCCTTTGAGTTCCCCATTGGCTGGAGTTTTGCCAGCCCTCCCTGGCAACTCAAATGTCCATGATGGACAAGTGGGCACCTCACACTGGGATTCCAGGAGCATATGTGACAAGAGGGGATTGCTCTTTGCCTGTTTAACTTATCCCTTCTACAAGAGTGGTTGAGGACCAGAATGAGTTCTGATAGGTGGTAGTCCCATGCTGGGTTCCCACTTCCATCCCCTTTAGCCCAGCCTCTATATCTTTCATCTATCCACTCTCAATGCCTTCCCACTGAAAGTCTGCTAGGAGTGTACCAAACTTCCCAATGTCCTAGTCCGTTGGTGGAAGATGTTCCTCCTGGCTGCATCTAGTCAGCCATCCTGGAGAGCTCAGTTTATCAAGCAATAGAGGTGAAAGCAACCAGATGAGGTACATAGGGCAAGATCTGGAAGGGACCTGAGCACATGAGCTCTGTCCCCAGAGATGTAGGGTATGTCTCCTTCCTAGCTTGTAGTTGTGTTCATCAACTCATAGACTCTTGAACCCTTTCATTTAGGCTTTTATGGACATTCTATTACAATAGCATGATTGACCAAATTTTTTACCATTGGTTTCCTCCCCAAGGCCTTCTAATCTTTTTTTTTAATTATTTTTTTTAGAAAAAGAGATAAAAGGAGAAAGAAAGAAACAGCAAAAGAAAGAAAAAAAAAGAATGAAAGAGAAAGAAAGAGGAAGAGAAAGAGGGAGAGAGAATGGGATTCTTGTTTTATTGCCCAGGCTAGAATGTAGTTTAAAAATGAGTATTAAAAACCTCTTTTATGCCAATAATTGTGCTTAACAATGGAGATAGGAAGGAATAGAGGATGAAAATAACAAATAAGCAGCCAAGCAATATTTTATTTAAACCTGTGAAATGCTATGCAATTGCTGAGGAGTGATTTACTTCCAATTATGTGGTCACTTTTAAAATAGGTGTAATGTGATACTGAGAAAAATGTATGTTTTGTGGATTTG
>CAUYQU010056882.1:0-14500 GCA_963574635.1 Cheracebus regulus
ATGGTGTAAAGAAGAGATCCAGTTTCAATCTTCCACATAATGGCTAGCCTGTTATACAAGCACCATTTAATAAAAAGGGATCCTTTCTCCATTGCTTGTTTTTGTTAGGTTTGTTGAAGATGAGATAATTGTAGGTGGGCAACCCTATTTTTGTGTTCTCTACTGTGTTCCACTGGAATATATGTGTCTCGTTTTGTATGAGTACCATGCTGCTTTGATTAGTGTATCCCTGTACTGCAGTTTGAAGTCTCATAGTACGATGCCTCCAGCTTTATTCTTTTTGCTTAGGATTGCCTTGGCTATTCTGGCTGTTTTGGTTTCATATGAATTTCAGAATAGTTTTTCTAGTTCTGGAAAGAGTATCAATGGTAGTTGAATAGGAATAGTATTGAATCTACACATTGCTTTGGATAGTATGACCATTTTAATAATATTGATTTTTTCTATCTGTAAGCATGAAATATTTTTCCATTTTTAAAATTGTTGCTATTTTAATCAAAGTTCTCTTTTTTCTAAATTATTTTACAAATTTTATTTAGTTTTATATTCATATTTTCTTGTGATTTTCTGAACTTCATTAAGAGGATTATTTTAAATTCTGCCAGAGTATTTCATAGAGCCTCAGTTCTTCTGGGTCCATTGCTGGAAGTTTGTTGGTTTCTCTGGGTGGTGTTATATTTCTTGGAGCTTTCACAATCCGTGCATTTTTTTTGCTCAGACTTGTGTGTTTGAAAAGGCATCTAGCTCTTATAATTTTTGCAGGCATTCTTTGATGGTGTTAGACCTTTGTATTGGAACTTAAATGTTGTCTTGTTGCTTCTCATTCTGGGGATAATTTATGGTGAGCATCAGAACTAAAACAGTGTATACTATACCTTTTTCTTGAGGCACAAAACATTTATAAAGGATTTTTCCATAATCATTCTTTTTGACATTTGACTTTATTTATTGGCATCCTACATATTTATGATTCTTAATCAAGTTTTCTTTTTGATGATACTTTCCTAGTTTCAAATCTTTCTTTATAATTATACAGCTATAATTACAGCTGTATCTTCAACTCTCAGCCTAACCATGATTTATTTATTTATTTCTCCTCCATGCAGACCTCATATACTTTAAATTATGTACTTTTTCCTCATTGCTACCATTAAATTTTAGCCATGTTTATAAAGCCTTTCAGTCTCATGTTCATTATCAGTAATAAATCTTTATTCAACATGTGAACAATATTTAATAAATTTTGACTATAAGCCAAGTTCCTATTCTCAATTCTTGGGATACACCAGTGTACAAGATAGAACTAAATTTTGCTCTCCTTGTCATTATGGTTTTACAGAAGAGAAGACAGATAATAGGCAATAAATAATAATAGCAATAATAATAATATTTAATGGTGTGTTAGCAGGTGAGGTACTAAAGATAAAAAATGGAAAAAGGTAAGAGCATTGAGAGAATGAGAGTGAGAAAGTGATGTGATAGCTATGACAGATAATAGTGTTATTTTAAGTAAGGTGTTCAGGAAAGACCTCTCTGAGGCCATATTAGACTATGATCTGAGATATGAAGCCAGCCAGATGATGAGAAGGCTGTTCCAAGGCAGAGGCCATAGCATGTAAAATGGTCTCTACTGAAACCAGAATAACTGTGTCAGATTTATCCATCAAGGCCCAAAATATCTAAAATCCATGTGTGTAAGTACAGCTTGCTCTTTATATTCATGGCAATGATTATTCCAAAGAATGATTACTACCTTTACTACTTAACTACCTTAACTACTTAATCGGAATGAATTATTCTGGTTCTGAGTACACATATAAGTAAAGATAAGTGCACAAAGAGCCTATATTTAGACTTGTTTTGCTTTTCTCTGAATCTCATGATGAAACTCTAGCTTCATTCAGTAGAATTGGTAATGAGAAGTTCAAAATACATAATGAAGCATTCTCCACAGTAATTGCAAAGACAAATTGTTTCAAGCTCAGTAGCATGAAGTCTGCTGTGGTCAGTGATTCTAAGGCAGTGGCAATAGCTAAAACATGGCTGATTTTTTGAGTAATTAATGTATACGAGGCCCTTTCAGTCATTTTAAATATATAACAAAACATGGCACCAAATGAGGTTACTTTAAGATGTCAGTAAAGACAGAAAGAACAAAAGGACCAAGGACTGAGCCCTGGTGCATATCAACATTTGGTTGTCAGAACAATCATGAGAGTCCAGCCAAGAATACAGAGAGAATAAAAATAAAGAGAGGGAATTTAAAATGCCATCTATATGCTAATGATTTCTAAATTTTATTGGTAGTTATAGCCTTTCTTCTGAACTCTTGAGCTAAATATTTAAAATATATAGCAAATGCAACGTATCCAAAACATAATTCTTAAATTTCTCCACTACATTTGATTTTCTCACATGATTCTTTATTTTAGTGACAACTCATTCTAATTTCTTAGATCAAAAAAGTTTGAGTTACACTTGACTCTTCTGTTTTACTCATGCCCCATATCTAGTTTATATATTATACTGGATTTACCTTCAAAATATATCCAGAATATAATTAGGGTCATTCCTCAGTGCCCCTGGGGAATTAGTTTCATTAAACACTGAAGATATCAATGTCTGTGGATGCTCAAGCTTCTTATATAAATTCTTGTAGTATTAGCATATATCTTCCAAAAACATTTTTTTGTGAGTAGGTGTATATATGACTGGGGCACATGAGATATTTTGATACAGGCATGCAATGTGAAATAAGCACACCATGGAGAATGGGGTATCCATCTCCTCCAGCATTTATCTTTTGAGTTATAAATAATCCAATCACACTTTATAAGTTATTCAAAATGTACAATGAGGTTACTATTGATTATGGGCCCCTGTTGAACTATCAAACAGTAGTTTTTATTCATTCTTTTTGCATTTTTCTGATGATGAATTATGTTCAACCTCTTTTCATATATGCATGTTTGCCATTTGAATGCCTTCTTTTGAGAAATGTCTATTCAAATCTTTTACCCATTTTAAAAATTGGATTACTAGATTTTTTTTCCTATAGAGTTATTTGAATTCCTTATATATTCTGGTTATTAATTCCTTGTCAGATGGGTAGTTTGCAAATACTTTTTTCCAGTCTATGGGTTGTCTCTTTACTTTGTTTTTTGTATTCTTTGTGGTGCAGAGCTGTTTAACTTGTTGTAATTCCATTTGTCCAGTTTTGCTTTGGGTGCCTTTGCTTGTGAGTTACTCCTTAAGAATTTTTTTCCCAGACCAATGTCCTGAAGAACTTTCCCAGTGTTTTATTGCAGTAGTTTTGCAGTATGAGGTCTTTAATCCATTTTGATTTGATTTTTTAATATGGTAAGAGTTAGGGGTTTCATTCTTCTGCATATGGCTATCTAGTTGTTCCAGCACTGTTTATTGAAGTGTCTGTCTTTTCCCCAATGTATATTCTTGGCACCTTTGTTGAAAATGGGTTGCTCTAGGTGTATATATTTGTTTCTGGGTTCTAAATTTTGTTCCATATGTCTATTTTTATGCCAGTACTATGCTGCTTTGGTTACTATAGCTCTGTAGTATAATTTGAATTCAGTTAATGTAATGACTACCATTTTGTTGTTTTTGCTTAGAAAAGCTTTGGCTATTCTGGGTCTTTTGTGATTCCACATAAATTTTAAAATAGTGTTTTCCATTTCTGTATGGAATGTTATTGGTATTTTCATAGGGATTGCATTGAATCTATAGATTGCTTTAGGTAGTATGAACATTTGAATAATATTGATTCTTCCAATCCATGAACATGGAATATATTTTTTCATTTTTTTGTTGGCTCTGTCCATTTATTTCATCAGTGTTTCAGAGTTTTTATTATAGAAATATTTCACTTCTTTCAATAATTAATTCCTAGGTATTTAATTTCATTTGTGGCTATTGTAAATAAGATTACTTTTAAAATTTCTTTTCCAGATTGTTTACTGTTGACATATGGAGATATTACCAATATTTGTATGTTGAATCTGTATCCTGCAACTTTATTGAATTTATTTATCAGTTCTAATGGTTTCCTGGTGGTGTTTTTAGGTTTTTCCAAATATAAAATTATGTCATCTGCAAACAAGGATAATTTGACTTCTTACATTACAATTTGTATACCCTTTATATCATTCTGTTGTCTGATTGCTCTAGCTGTGGCTTCTAGTACTATGTTGAATAACAGTGGTATAAGTGGGCATCGTCATTCTAGATCTAAGAGAAAAGACTTTGAGTTTTTTTCAGTCAGTATGATACTAGCTATGGGTTTGTTATATATGGTTTTTATTATGTTAAGGTATGTTCCTTCTATCCCCAGTTTTTTGAAGGTTTTCTTTTTGTTATGAAGGAATGTTGAATTTTATCAAATATTTTTCTGTATCAATTAAAATGACCAAATGACCACATATGATATTTATCCTTCATTCTGTTGATAGGATGTATCACATTGGTTGATTTGCATTTGTTGAACCATCCTTGCATCCTAGGGATAAGTCCCACTTGCTCATGATGGATAATCTTTCTAATGTATTGTTTAATTCAGTTTGCTAACATTTGTTGAGGATTTTTGCATCAATATTCATCAGATATATTGGCCTGTAGTTTTCTTTTTAAAATGTGTCTTTGTCTGATTTTGGTATCAGAGTAATACTGGCCACATAGAATGAGTTTTGAAGTATTCCCTCCCCTGCTATTTTTCAGAACAATTTGAGTAGAATTAACGCTCATACTTTAAATGTTTGGTACAAATCATGAATGAAATCATCAGGACCTGGAGTTATTTATTTATTTATTGTATTTTGAGTTCTGGGGTACATGTGCAGATCATGCATGTTTGTTACATAGGTGTACAGGTGCCATGGTAGTAGTTGCTGCATCCATCACTCCATCATCTACATTAGGTATTTCTCCTAGTGCTATCCCTCCCCAATCCCCCCACCCTCTGCTATTCCTCCCCTAGCCCTCACTTCCCATGCCCCAGTGTGTGATGTTTCCCTCTCTAAGTCTGTGTGTCTCATTGTTCAACACCCACTTAAGAGTGAGAACATGTGGTGTTTAGTTTACTGTTCTTGTGTCAGTTTGCTGAGAATGATGGTTTCCAGTTTCATCTGTGTCCCTGCAAAGGACATAAACTCATCATTTTTTATGGCCACATAGTATTCCATGGTGTACATGTGCCACATTTTCTTTACCCAGTCTATCATTGATGGGCATTTGGGTTGGTTCCAAGTCTTTGCTCTTGTGAACAGTGCCACAATAAACATACATGTGCATGTGTCTTTACAATAGAATGATTTATAATCCTTTAGGTATATACCCAGCAATGGGATTGCTGGGTCAAATGGTATTTCTCTTTCTAGATCCTTGAGGAATCACCACACTGTCTTCCACAATGGTTGAATTAATTTACACTCCCACCAACAGTGTAAAAGCGTTCCTATTTTTCCACATCTTCTCTAGCATCTGTTGTCTTCTGGTTTTGTAATCATGGCCATTCTAACTGTCGTGAAGCGGCATCTCAATGTGGTTTTGATTATGGCTGGATCTTGTTACTTGTTTTTTGTATGTTAAGGTTTTGGATTTCTTCATGGTTCAATCTTGGTAGATTGGATATGTTTAGGGATTTATACATTTCTTCTAGATTTTCCAATTTATTGGAAAACTCATAGTAGTCATTAATAAAATAATCCTTTGATTTTCTGCAGTATCAGTTGTAATGTCTTCTTTTTCATTTCTGATTTTATTTGAATCTTCTCTCTTTTTTTCTTAGTATGGCTAAAGATTTATTAATTTTGTTTAACTTCTCAAAAAACAACTTTTTTGAAATTTATCTTTTATATATATAAACACATATATTTTTTTCATTTCAATTTCATTTATTTCTGCCCTGATTTTTATTATTTCTTTTTTCTACTAATTTTGGGTTTGGTTTGCTTTTGGTTTTCTAGTTTTGTTAAGATGCATCATTAGATTATTTGATGTTTTTCCTCTGTTTTGATTTAAGCACTTATAGATATAAACTCCCTTAGTACTGTTTTTGCTGTATCCCATAGGTTTTGGTATGTTGTATTTCCATTATCATTTGTTTCAATAATTTTTACATTTTTTTCTTAATATCTTCATTGACCAGTGGTCATTCTGAAACATATTGTTTAATTTCCATGAATTTATGTAGGTTTCAAAATTCCTCTTATTAATTTCTAGGTGTATTCCACTATGGTCAGAGAAGATGCTTGATATTATTTCATTTTTTGAATGTTTTATAACTTGTTATGTGACCTAACATGTAGTCTATCCTTGAGAATTATCCATGTGCTGAGGAAAAGAATGTGTATTCTGCATCAGTTGGATAAAATGTTCCATAAACATCTATTATATCTATTTGGTCTACAGTGAAGATTAAGTCTGATGTTTCTTTTATGATTTTCTGTCTAGAAGACCTGTCCAATGCTGTAAGTGGAGTATTGAAGTCTCCAGATATTAATATTACTATATTGGGACCTATTTCTCTCTTTAGCTCTAATAGTATTTTCTTTTATATCTGAGTGGTCCACTATTGAATGCATAAATATTTAAATTTTTATATCTTCTTGCTGAATTGACCTCTTTATCATTATATAGTGACTTTTTGTCTTCTCTTATAGTTCTTGTGTTGAAATTTATTTTGTCTGATATAAATATAGTGACTCCTGCTTTTTTATGATTTCCATTGGCATGAAATATCTTTTTCCATTCCTTTATTTTCAATGCATGTGTGTTTTTATGGGTGAAGTGTGTTTCTTTTAGGCAACAGATCAGTGGTTCTTGTTTTTTCATGCATTCAGCCACTCCTTTATGTATTTTGGTTGGAGAGTTTAGTTCATTTGCATTTAAAGTTATTATTGATAAGTCAGGACTTAACTCTTGCCATTTAGTTACTTGTTTTCTGATTGTTTTTGGTGTTTTCTTCCTGCTTTTCTTTCCTGTCTTCCTTTTAGTGAAGGTGATTTTCTCGGATGATATGATTTAGTCTCTTGCTTTTTGCTTTTTATCTCCATTGTTTACTTTTTGGTTTGAGGTTACCACGAGGCTTGCAAATAGTATCCCATAGCCCATTATTTTAACTTGATTAAAATAATCAACAACACTATTTGCATAAACAAACAAGCACAAAAAAAACCCTAATAAAATTCTGTGCCTTAACTTCACTTCTTGCTTTTTACATTTTTTTGTTTTCTTTCTTTCTTTTCTTCTTTCTTTCTTTTCTTTCCTTGTCTTTCTTTCTTTCCTTCTCTTTCTTTCTTTCTTTCTTTCTTTCTTTTTCTTCTTTCTTTCTTTTCTTTTCTTTTTGAAATGGAGTCTCCCTCTGTGACCTAGTCTGGAGTGCAGTGGCATGATCTCAGCTCACTGCAACCTCTGCCTCCTGGGTCCCAGCTCAAGCAATTCTCCTACCTCAGCCTCCCAAGTAGCTGGGATTACAGGCATGAGCCACCATGCCCAGCTAATTTTTTGTATATATTTTTGTTGTTTCTATGTGTATCTTATTGTACTGGCTACGTCTTGAAAAGTGGTAATTATTATTTTTGATTGGTTCATCATTTAATCTTTATATTTTTCATAAGAGTAGTTTACACACAACAGCTACAATGATATAAAATTCTGTATTTTTCTGGGTACTTAGTATTGCCAGTGAGGTTTTTACCTTTGGGTGATTACTTATTGCTCATTAATGTCCTTCACTTTCTCACTGAAGTACTCCCTTTAGTATTTCTCATAGGAGAGGTCTGGTGTTGATGAAATCCCTCAGCTTTTCTTTGTCTGGGAAAGTTTTATTTCTCCTTCATGTTTAAAGGATATTTTTTGTTACACATACTATTCTAGGGTAAAAGATTTTTTTTTCCCTTTAGAATTTAAAATATATCATGCCACCCTCTCCTGGCCTGTAAGTTTCCATTGAAAAGTCTGCTGCTTTTAAGATTATTTCTTTATCTTTGACTGTTTGGAGTCTACTTATTAAATGCCTCGAGGTAGTCCACTTTGGGCTAAAGCTGCTTTGTGTTCTATTAACTTTTTGTATTGAGATATAGATAGCCTTCTCTAGGTTGGGAAGTTCTCCGTATTATCCCCTTGAATAAACTTTCTACTCCATCTCTTTACATTCTCTTTAAGGCCAATTACTCTCAGCTATGCCATTTTGAGCCTATGTTCTAGATCCTGTAGGTATGTTATATTGTCTTTTTATTCTTTTTTCTTTTGTCTCATCTTACTTTGTATTTTCAAATAACCTGTCTTCAAGCTCACTAATCCTTTCTTCTGCTTGATCAGTTCTGCAATTAAAGAACTCTGATATATTCTTCAGTATGTCAATTGCATTTTTCAGCTCAAGAATTTCTGCTTGATTCTTTTTAATTATTTCAATGTGTCTGTTAAATTTATCTGATAGAATTCCGAATTCCTTCTTTATGCTATCCTGAATTTCTTTGAGTTTCCTCAACATAGCCATTTTGAATTCTCTGTCTGAAAGGTCACATATCTCTGTTTCTTCAGAACTGGTCTTTGATGCTTTGGTGAGGTCGTGTTTTCCTGGATAGTGTTAATGCTAGTAGATGTTTTTTGGTGTCTGGGCACAGAAGAGTGAGGTCTTTATTATAGTCTTCACTGTCTAAGCTTATTTCTACCTATCTTTCTTGGGAAAGCTTTCTAGATATTTGAAAGGACTTGGGTGCTATGTTCTAAGATCTGTCTTCTTTGGAGGGCACCCCAAGCCCAGTAACGCTGTGGTTCTTGCAGAGTCATAGAGGTACTGCCTTGATGGTCTTGAACAAAGTACAGGATAATTCAGGCAGAGAGTCTTCTTATCTTCTATTACTTTCTCCCAAACAGACAGCATTTCATTCTTTGTCCTGAATCATCTAAAGCTGGGGGAGGAGTGACACAAATACCCCATGGCTGCCACCAGTATTCCTGTGTTGAGTCAGACCTGAAGCCAGCACCACACTAGATCTCATCCAAGGCCTGCTGTAACAATTCCCTGGATACTGTCTGTATTCACTCACAGCCCTGGAGCTCTGCAATCAGCAGGTGACAAGGTCTGCCAAATCCTGTCGCCTTCCCTTACAGGGCAGTGAGGTGCCTCAAGGCCCCATTCCAGGTTGTAGCTTCCAGATGACATTTCTAGACACACCCTGGACCAGAGGGGAATCCATTGCCTTGAAGGGAAGGACACAGTCCTGGCAGCATTCATCACCTGCTATCTGAGGAGCCCTTGAGCCCTGAATAACCAGAAGGTATACCTAGGTGATGCTATGTCAAGGGCCTTGGGTGAGTCTCTGAGACTTGGTGGTTTCAGGTGAGACTCAGCACATTACCGGCTATGGTAGCTATGGGGAAAAACTCATTCTGCTTGACAAAAGCAGAGGGAAAAGTAAAGAGGACTTTGTCTTGCACCTTAGGTACCAACACAACCACATGAGGATAGAGCACAAAGCAGACTCTTTGGTCCTTTGATTCTAGGACTTGACTTTTGGATGGCATTTCTGAACCTGCCCTGTGCCAAGGGGAACTCACTGCCTTGAAGAGTGAGTCTCAGGCCAGGCTGCATACACCACAACCTGACTTAAGAAACCTTGGGTCTTATGGGAACATTAACAGTACTCTGGCAGTATTCCTCATGGCTTGGGGTGGTGGTGGCTATAAGATGAGGCTCCTCTGCCTTTGGAAAAGGGAGGAAAAGAGTGAGAAGGTCTGTGTCTTGTGGTTTGAGTACCAGTTCAGCTGCAGTACAATAGAACACCAGGTAGACTTTGAAGATTTTTGACCCTAATCCCTGACTCATAGACAGCACCTCTATTGTACTGTGGCCGAGTATGGTAGAACACCAAGTAGAACACCTAGTAAGCAAGAAAGGCAAGCTGGAGATACAGAACACTGTAGTCCTTAGTGGAGAGGTTTGTGGGAACTCAAGTTCTGACCCTTGGGATTAGCAATTCCCCTCTGGCTAGGGCTCATTTTAATGCCCACTTTCTAGGTGGGCATCAACTGAGTTTGGTCTAGTTTTTCTTTCTATGCTAACAGGACAGCACTGAGTTCAATGTCTGGTAATTGCTGTGCTCTCCCTCCTCCAGTTCCCAGAGATGCTCTCTGCACCACACCACAGTATCGGTTGGGGGCAGGAGAGGGGTATGTGTGGGGGTGGAGAAGGTAAGAGAAGAATGGCATCAGCAATTCAGGATCTTTTAAAAAAAATCTATTCATTGCCTCTTTCAGTGATATCAAGTTAAAACCAGGTACTATGAATACTCACCTGTTTTGGTTCTTATGAAGGTGTTTATTTCTGTGTAGATAGTTGTTAAATTGGTGTCCTTGTAGGTTTGTTGGGCAGAAGATTGGTGGAACCTTCTAATATGAGGGAGGGAAGGCCATCTTTCTCTGTCTTCCCTCCCTCATATCAGCATATGTCTTTCACACATCTTGTTGTACACTCTAAATCATTTCTAGATTACTTATAATACCCAATAAAACATAAATGGTATGCAAATAGTTGCTATACTTTATCTTTCCTATCTCTGGTAACCACTATTCTACTCTCCACTTCTTTAAGGACAACCTTTTAGATTGTACATGTTGTATTTGTTTTTTTTCTGTGAGATCATGCTGTATTTGCCTTTTTCTGTGCCTGGCTTATTTCACCTAACATAATGTCCTCTGGGTTGCTGAAATGACAGAATATCATTCTTTTTATGGCTGAATTCTATCCATTATATATGGATACTACATATATTATATAACATGTTATATCTATAACATATTTTCTTTATTCATTCATCCACTATTGAACAGTTAAGTGGATTCTGTATCTTGGATATTGTGACTAGTGCTGCAGTAAACATCGGAGTGCATTATTATTCGACATACTGATCTCATTTACTTTGGATATTTACCTGGCAATGACTGGATCATAGTTAGTTCTCTTTTCAGGTTTTTGAGGAACCTCCATACTGTTTTCCATAATGGTTACACATTACCACCTTTAATATGTAAGTGTACCTTTTTTTTCAAATGCTTGTCAACACTTGTCATATTTTGATTTTTGGATAGTAGCTTTTCTGACTAAAATAAGGTGATGTAGTTGTGTTTGTATTTCTCTGATAATTAGGAATTTTAACCAGTTTTTTTCATATGCCTATTGGACTTTTATATAACTTTTTTTAAAAAAGTATTATTTTCTATTGCCCACTTTTAAATTATTTTTTCCTGTTTTTTGTTTTGTTTTGTTGTTGTTGTTGTTGAGTTATCTGTATCAATATCTACATATTTTAGAAGGTACGAATGTAATTTTGCTGCATGGATATATTATTATTGTGATGAAGTCTGGGTTTTAGTGTAACCATTACCTGAATAGTCTACATTGTACCAATTAGGTAATTTCTCACCCTTTACTCCCTTCTCACTCTCCCACCTTTCTAAGTCTACATGCAGCATTTGACTTTTAATTTCTGAGTAATTTAAGATAATGGTCTCCAGTTCTATCTATGTTGGTGCAAAAGACATTTTATTTTTTAATGGCCGAGTAGCATTCCATGGTATACATATGCCATATTTTCTTTATCCAATCATCCATGGATGGACACTTATACTGAGTCCCTATCTGTGCTATTGTGAACACTGTTGCAATAAACACCCAAGTGCAGGTGTCTTTTTAATATAATGCTTTCTTTTCCTTTGGGTATATACATAGTAGCAGAATTGCTAGTTCAAATGGTAGATCTATTTTTTGTTCTTTGAGAAACCTCCAAACTGCTTTTCATACAGGTTGAACTAATTTACATTCCCACCAACAGTGTATAAGTGTTCCCTTTTCTCTTCATCCTCACCAACATCTGCTGCTTTTCACTTTTTAATAATACCTATCCTGACTGATTGAAGATAGTATCTCACTGTGGTTTTAATTTGCATTTCTCTGATGATTAATCATGTTGATCATCTTTTTATATGCTTCTTGGTCATTTGTATGTCTTTCATGAAAAATATCTGTTCATGTCCTTTGCTCATGTTTTATAATGTTATTTGTTTTCTTCTTCAGTTGTTTCAGTTCCTTGTTGATTCTGGATGTTAGCCTCTTATCAGATGCATAATTTGCAAATACTTCCCCGAATTCTGTAGGTTGTCTGTTAATCCCACTAATCTCTATCTTTTAAGTGTAGCATTTAGGGCATTTACATTAAAGGTTCATATTGATATATTAGGTTTTGTTCCTTTCATAATGTTAATTGACATCTATTTGCTTTGCAGTCTCACTTGTACTGGTTTGCAGTCTTACTTTATATGACCTGTGAATTTTATAGTTTAATGTGATTTTATGGTGGTAAGTAACAACCTTTCATTCCCAGGCTTAGAACTCCTTTGAGCGTTTCTTATAGGACTGGGGTAGGACTGGGCAAGTGATGACAAATTCTCTTAGCATTTGCTTATCTTTGAAATACCTATTCCTTTCTCATTTCTGAAGCTTATTCTACCAGGAAACAAAATTCAAAGTTGACATTTTGACTATTTTTTTTTTCATTAAGAAGTCCGAAAATGAGACTGCAATCTCTTCTGGCTTCTAAGGTTTCTACTTGAGAAGTCTGCTCTCAGTTTGATGATATTTTCTTTATAGGTGATGAATTGCTTTTTTCTTGCTGATTTTAGGGTCTTTTCTTTCACTTTGACTTTAAATAGTCCAATGACTATGTATCTTGATGACACTCTTCTTGCAATATATTTGCTTGATGTTCTCTGATCCTCTTGTATTTGGATATCTATATCTATAACTCTATCAAGACTAGGCAAGTTTTCCTCAATTATATATGTGTATGTGTGTGTGTGTATATATATGTGTATATATATATATATATATATATATATATATATATATTTGCATTTTACGTCCTGGGGTACATGTAAAGAACATGCAGGATTGTTGCCTAGGTACATACATGGCAATGTGGTTTGCTGCCTCCATCCCCATCACCTATATCTGGCATTTCTCCCCATGTTATCCTTCCCCAACTCTCTATCCTCCCACTGTCCCTCACCTAGTCCCCCCGCAACAGACCTCAGTGTGTGATGCTTCCCTTCCTGTGTCGTGTTCTCATTGTTCAACACCTGCCTATGAGTGAGAACATGTGGTGCTTGATTCTCTGTTACTGTGTCACTTTGCTGAGAATGATGGTTTCCAGGTTCATCCGTGTTCCTACAAAGGACACGAACTCATCATTTTTTTATGGCTGCATAGTATTCCATGGTGTATATATGCCACATTTTCCCTGTCCAGTCTATCATCGATGGGCATTTGGGTTGGTTCCAAGTCTTTGCACTGTAAACAGTGCTACAGTGAACACACGTGTACATGTGTCTTTATAATAGAATGATTTATAATCCTTTGGATATATACCCAGCAATGAGATTGCTGGGTCAAATGTTATTTCTATTTCTAGGTCCTTGAGGAATCACCACACTGTCTTCCACAGTGGTTGAACTAATTTACACTCCCACCAGCAGTATAAAAGTGTTCATATTTCTCCATATCCCCTCCAGCATCAGTTGTCTCCAGATTTTTTAATGATCACTATTCTAACTGGCATGAGATGGTATATCAATGCGGTTTTGATTTGCATTTCTCTAACGAGCAGTGATGATGAGCATTTTTTCATGTTTGTTGGCCTCATAAATGTCTTCTTTTGAAAAGTGTCTGTTCATATCCTTCACCCACTTTTGAATGGGTTTATTTGATTTATCTTGTAAATCTATTTTAGTTCTTTGTAGATTCTGGATATTAGCCCTTTGTCAGATGGGTAGATTGCAAAATTTTTTTTCCCATTCTGTTGGTTGCCCGTTCACTCTAATGATTGTTTCTTTTGCTGTACAGAAGATCTGGAGTTTAATTAGATCCCATTTGTCTATTTTGGCTTTTGTTACCAATGCTTTTGCTGCTTTAGTGATGAAGTCCTTCCTTATGCTGATGTCCTGAATGGTTTTGCCTAGATTTTCTTCTAAGGTTTTTTATGGTATTAGGGCTTATGTTTGAGTCTTTAATTCATCTGGAGTTAATTTTAGTGTAAGGTGTCAGGAAGAGGTCCAGTTTCTGCTTTCTGTACATGGCTAGCCAATTTTCCCAATACCATTTATTAAACAGGGAATCCTTTCCCCATTGCTTGTTTTCTTCAGGTTTGTCAAAGATCAGATGGTTGTACATGTGTGGTGTTGCCTCCGAGGCCTCTTCTGTTCCATTGGTCTATATCTCTGTTTTGGTGCCAGTATCATGCTGTTTTGATTACTGTAGCCTTGTAGTATAGTTTGAAGTCAGGTAGCATGATGCCTCCAGCTTTGTTCTTTTTGCTTAGTATTGACTTGGCTATGCGGGCTCTCTTTTGGTTCCATATGAAGTTTAAGCTGTTTTCTTCCAGTTCTGTGGAGAAGGTCATTGGTAGCTTGATGGGGATAGCATTGAATC
>CAUYQU010056883.1:0-29679 GCA_963574635.1 Cheracebus regulus
GCGGCCATCTTGGATCTCTCTCCGCCCGGTGATGAAGTTTTTCTGTTTCTTAGTTTTCCTTTGGCGGACGCCCCTTCTCCACAGAGCCGGACCTTCCCGAGTTCGCTGTGCTTGCTGTGAGACTCTCAGTCTGCAGCGCTTCCAATTGCTGTTTTCCTTGTGGGAATGGGACCAGCCGAGCCCGTCCGTCCCGTACACTCTGCACCGGGAAGCGCCGCGCTGGGGCGCCGGCAAAACAGCCGCGCCGGCCAAACGAGTGGCGCTGGCGACCCGTGTGGCTCCTCTGCAGGGAATCTCCCGGTCTGTGGGCTACAAAAATTCGTCGGAAAGTGCGGCGTCCACTCGTTCTCTGCTCTTTCACTGGGAGCTACATTCCTGAGCTGTTGCTAATCGGCCATCTTGGATCTCTCTCCTGATGTCTTATCTTTTTCTTTTTCTTTTCCTTTTTTTTTTTTTTTTTTTTTTTGAGATGGAGTTTCGCTCTATCACCCAGGTTGGAGTGCAGTGGCAAGATCTTGGCTCACTGCAACCTCTACCTCCAGGGTTCAAGCTATTCTCCTGCCTCAACCTGCTGAGTAGCTGCAATTACAGGTGCACACCACCATGCTTGGCTAATTTTTATATTAGTAGAGACAGAGTTTCCCCTTGTTGACCATGCTGCTCTCAAACTCCTGACCTCAGGTGATCCATCCACCTTGGCCTCCCAAAGTGCTGGGTTTACAGGCCTGAGCCACCATGCCCAGCCCTGATGTCTTTTTTCTTTTTAATAAGGGCACTAATTGCATCATAAGAGCCCCACCCTCATGACCTCATCTAAGCCTAAGCACTTCCCAAAGCTCCCATCTTTAAATACCATCACATTGGAGGTTAAGGCTTCAACACAGGAATTTTGGAGTGGATACAATTTACTCCATAACATTCCCTTTCTTACTTTTGTCCCGTAATATTGACTCTTCTGTTTCTCAAACATGACAATCTTGTTCATACCTTGGGCTGTGGAGTTGCTGTTCCCTGTCTAGAATACGGTGCCTCCCAGATATTCACTGGCTCCTTTTGATTATTCAGCCTCAGAGTAAATGCTACTAAAATTTCCTTGGAATGACCTTCTGCCACCACTCAATAGGAAGTTTGCCACCTAAACACTCCATCACATCACCCTGTAGTACTGCATGCGCTGGGGGAGTGAGGTGGTAGGGATGGGAGGGAGACGCAGGGGCAGAGACCAGGACAAGCGTCTTTCCATCCTTCCCTTCCCTCCATCCTCGCCATGAACTAGTGTTGGGATGAGAGGAGCAGTGGGGATGGAGTGAGGAGGAGGAGATGGGATGGAAAGTGTCTCTCTCTCTCTCTCTCTCTCTCTCTCTCTCTCTCTCTCTCTCCTTCTTCCACTGAAGATCCTATTTCCATCAGATACTGCTACTAGAACTGAGAGGGGTGGTGGGGGTGGTAATGTGGTAGACAGCCCCAGCTAGACTCAGACACGGTATTTTGCAGTGATGCTTCTACAACAGTCAAGGAACAGGGGAGGGAGAGGCAAAGCATGCATGTGTGTGTGTGTGTGTGTGTGTGTGTGGTGTGTGTACACCTCCAGTGTTATAGAATGAGGGAAAGCAAATCCCTGGAATCACCCAGCTGCTGACAAGGTAAGTGACCAGCATAAATAAACATACTGGTCAGGTCAGCACGTGACAGGAGCCTCCTTGCCCACGGAGGCATGGCACACAGCAAGGCAGGTGGCCTGGCAGAGAGTGTTGCTCTATCCACCAAAGCCAATCCCTGTGCCAAGTGCCCACAAACCCTACAGAAGTGCTATCGGCCTTTGGTGAAAAGAATAGCTACCACAAGGCAAGACCGAGAGGGTGGCAATTGCAGGAAAGCATGCTGGTCATTTGCTAGTAATCCTGCCTTCTAAATTTTTTTTTTGAGATGGGGTCTTGCTCTGTTGCCCAGGCTGGAGTGCAGTGGCGTGATCTCAGCTCACTGCAACCTCTGTCTCCCAGGCTTACGCAATCCTCCCATCTCTGCCACCCAAGTAGCTGGGACCACTGGCACATACCACCATACCCGGCTAATTTTTTGTATTTTCAGCAGGGACAGGGTTTTGCCATGTTGCCCAGGTTAGACAAAAACTCCTGAGCTCAAGCAATCTGCCTGCCTCAGCCTCCCAGAGTGCTGGGATTACAGGTGTAAGCCCCAGTGCCCGGCCTCAGATTTTTTTTTAAATCAAGAATCTTAGAGGAAATATTTCAAATTTGCCTTTAAACCTTTTGCTGAATTTCTACAAAAGTTCTACTTCTAGGCATGGCTTTTCCAAAACAACACAAACCAAAAAGATTTTGAATGACACATTTGCCTTCTTCACCAAAGCCCCGATCCATCATCAGAAGCAACTGTTTAAATTTAATTTTTGGTGGAGTGTGGTGGCTCACGCCTGTAATCCCAGCACTTTAGGAGTCTGAGGCAGGTGGATCACCTGAGGCAGGAGTTCGGACCAGCCTGGCCAACATAGTGAGACCCTGTCTCTACTAAAAATGTAAAACGTAACTAGGTGTGGTGGGGGGGGGCCTTTAGTCCCAGCTACGTGGGAGGTTGAGACAGGAAAATTGCTTGAACCCGGAAGGCAGAGGTTGCAGTGAGCCAAGATTGTGCCCCTGCACTCCAGCCTGGGTGACAGCGAGATTCTGTTTCAAAAATAAATAAATAGGCCAGTGCAGTGGCTCGTGCCTATAATCCCAGCACTTTGGCAGGCTGAGGTGAGTGGATCATTTGAGTTTGAGATTAGCCTGACCAACATGGAGAAACCCCACCTCTACTAAAAATACAAAATTAGCCAGGCGTGGTGGCGCATGCCTGTAATCCCAGCTACTTGGTTGGCTAAGGCAGGAGAATTGCTTGAATCCAGGAGGTGGAGGTTGCAGTGAGCCGACTGGGTTACTGCACTCCAGCCTGGGTGACAAAAGTGAGACTGTCTCAAAAATAAATAAATAAATAAATAAATTTAATGTTTAATGGGATCAGTTTAGTTGTCAAAACCTTATAAACAGCATTTCAAGAAAAATAGCACTTATATATATTTTTAAAGATTCAAAATATAGAAACTGTTCATTTGGTTGTGCAACACCAGTAGTTTTTCACTGAATGAACACATGAGAGCACTACCTTGGAGAAACCTTGCTCTTAGTCATGTTCTCATTGCAAGCCACATGTCTCACTGACAATGATTGTCAGAGTCAATGACAAAGTAAACCCCTCACTATATCCTTGACTCGATGGATATTGCCTTTGTCATTCCCACCTCCCCAGACCCAGGACAAGTTGGAGGAAATAGAGTGGACGACTGATCATTTAGCCACGACCACAAGTCACTAAGCAGTAAGCCACAGCCTCCTCCTCTCTCACTGCTATTTCTGTAGAATTTACTGTGAAATAAGACGGAATTGTGTACTGACTTTAAAAAAGCATCTGATAAAAATACCATTCATTCAGTTATATAAGGAGCTATAAGATAAGCTTGAAAACAGAGTTTATTAAATTTTTGAGGCTAGGTGTGGTGGTTCATCCCTATAATTCCACTGCTGTGGGAGACCAAGTCAGGAGGATCACTTAAGGCCAGGAGTTTGAGACCAGCCTGAGCAACATCGTGAGACCTTCTCTGTACAAAAAAATCAAAATAAAAAATTAGCAGGCTGTGGTGGTGTGTGCCTGCAGTCCCAGCTACTCCAGAGGCTGAGGTAGGAGTATCACTTGAGCCCAGGAGTTGAAGGCTACAGTGAGTGATGATCACACCAACACCCTCCTCCATACTGGTGACAGAGCAAGACCCTGACTCTAAAACAACAATTTTTCTTTATGAGACAGAGTTTTGCTCTTGTTGCCTAGGCTAGAGTGCAGTAGTGTGATCTCGGCTCACTGCAACCTCCGCCTCCCGGGCTCAAGTGATTCTCCTGCCTCAACTTCCCGAGTAGCGGAATTACAGGCGGCCGCCACCACATCTGGCTAATTTTGTATTTTTAGTAGAGATGGGGTTTCACCATGTTGGTCAGGCTGGTCTCGAATTCCTGACATCAGGTGATCTGCCCACCTCAGCCTCCCAAAATGCTGGGATTACAGGTGCAAGCCACTGCTCCTGGCTAAAAGTTTTTCGAGCATTATAATGACTGTAGTTTTGTTAAACTGACAACTAATGTCTATTAATAAGAAAGTTCTGGGCCAGGTGCAGTGGCTCACACCTGTAATCCCAGCACTCTGGGAAGCCAAGGCGGGCAGATCACCTGAGGTCGAGAGTTCAAGACCAGCCTGGCCAACATGGTGAAACCCCATCTCTGCTAAAAATACAAAATTAGCCGGGCATGGTGATGCATGCCTGTAAGCCCAGCTACTTGGGAGGCTGAGGCAGGAGAATTGCTTGAACCTGGGAGGTGGAGGTTGTAATGAATCAAGATCACGCCACTGCACTCCAGCCTGGGCAACAAGAGTGAAACTCTGACTCAAAATAAATAAATAAATATTAAAAATTAAGTTAAAAAAGAAGAAGAAAGTTCTGGAATCCTGCCCTGGCTTCCAGAATTCTGGAGGAAAAATGTTCTAGATGGATATTCCTGCGCAATCTCCATAAAAATAGCCCTGCTCATATATATGGGGGTCCAAACATCCATCACCTACGTAATGAATGGAACCATGGCAGCTACTCCGAGACAGGTGGGTGTATAAACATATATTTGTATGTGTACACATAAAATGACTGGTCACATATCTATCCTTGCCTACTAGCTTATAATTCTTTTAGGGCAGATTCAATGTTTGTTTTATCTTTGTATATCTATCGGGTTGTAGTCCAGTGCCTTGATCACAGTAAGTACTAAATGGATGTTTGTTGGCTGACGTCTGGTCTGCTGGGGTTGTAAATGTTCAAGATGGACGCAGAGGTAATGGGGTTGGACGAGTTTTGCTAACACATCCTTTAAATGCATAAACTGTACTATCTTCCAGAGCACGTTTCCAACATCTAATATTGAAGACATCTACACACTTGATTTTATTTTTTCCATGACAAATAGGCTCATTAGATGGGACACTTCAGGCCAAGAATGACATACGACTTCATAACATTCTCTGCCCGTGATGTCGTCACAAGCACTTAGCCCCAGTTCATTTAGCTTACATAGTACTGGCCGCCAACATCATCTGAGGTTACAATATTGTTCAGGCATCTCACGCCATCACTTTCCATTCCCTCCAGCTTCGAGAGTCTCATTTTAGCTTTGGGAATCACGCGGCATGACATGTCTATAATGTCACTTGCAGAGATACCGTTACCAGTTTGCCCCTTCTGTCCAGTGACCCCACTCCAACAGCAAGCATCACGTGCTCTGTGTGTGGCTTACAATAAGAGGATTCCAGTAGAGGCTTTGCCTGCAGTAAATGATTCACACAGAAGACGTGAACAAGGCAGTCTCTCTGTGTTCAGTGGAAACTTGGGCCATAATACCCATGTAGCTGTAACCCACGTCACATTTTCCTGAGAGTAAGTGATAATAGAATAAAAATCCCCCCTCTGAATATCAAGAGCTTCAATTATCTTGCAAATCCCCTGCAATTTTATCCAGATTGCCATCCCAGCGATGGAAGCAGGGATTTTAGGAACCCATTTTCCTACCCAGGAACATCTTTTTAGGACAATCTTCTTTATTTTATTGCTATTCACTTCCAGACCCATAAACATAAAGAGGGAAATACAGAAATAGAATCAGAAGGGCAGGGAAAGAAAAGAGTGGAACAAAATACTTTTTAAGAGCTACATGGACTTTATGGAATTTCCTTTCTAAATAATCCTCAGGATCATTAAAAATAGGTCCTGACTGCCTTTTATGGTCCTGCAAAGTTCTAGGTCTTGCACCCCTTCTAATATAGACCCCAGGCTGACGAGTAGGAGTGCATTGGGCTGGGGACCCTTGCAGAGCAGCTGCACATAAGCTCGCATTTGCCAGTCCTCCATGAGCCAGTTGCCAGGTTTCTGGAGTGTTAGAATAGTAAACAGTTGTTTCTCAGAAACAGAGATAGGGTTATCCACAACCTCACATGCTAAATTTAAATTTAATAAACCTCTTTCCTAACCATCGAGATCTGTGATTTTCAGGCAGGGTAGGGGTGAGGAGACATCTGTCTCCAGGGAGTTGGGGGAAGGAACCAGCATGCGGAGTTCAAAAAAAGTCCCCGAGTGATTCTGGATCCCACCTCCAAATCCCAACGTCTCATCAGAGAGTCGCTAGCACAGAGCTGGGATACTGATGGAGGCCCCCCTCCAGCTTTTTCTGCAACTTGTCCGCAGTGCTCCTGACATTTCCAAAAGGAAGCACTCAGGGAAGATGGCACAGAGGAGATGTCGTAAGTCCTAGGCTACTCTCCCTGAGGTTGCCCTGGGAACTTTCTCACAGCTATCAGGGGGCAGCTAAAGAGATGGAAGAGTCTAATGAGGCTGAGGTCGGTATAATTAAATGTTGACAACATTTGACAGAGAGTCTTAAGTTTGATCCTTGGAGGTGCAGAAGATTTAGAGTGGGGATTTGGATGTCATCAACCATGTCTTCTAAAATCCCTGAAGAGGCTGGGCATGGTGTCTCATGCCTGTGATCCCAGCAGTTTGGGAAGCCAAGAATGGTGGGTCACTTGAGGTCAGGAGTTCAAGACCAGCCTGGCCAACATGACAAAACTCCATCTTTACTCAAAATACAACAAATTAGCTGGATGTGGTGGTGGGCCCCTGTAATCCCAGCTACTTGAGAGGCTGAGGCAGGAGAATTGCTTGAACCCAGAAGGTAGAAGTTGCAGTGAGCCGAGATTGCGCCATTGCACTCCAGCCTGGGTGACAGAGTGAGACTCTGTCTCAAATTTCATATCAAATCAAATCAAATCCTGTGCACAGGCAAATGGCAATGAGGTATGGCAATGAAGGCTGAAGATGGAAGTAGACGTGTCCTTCCACTCAATCCCCTGCTTTCATGTTATGAGCCTGGGAGGGAGGCTTCCTTCTTGCAGAAGTGGGAAAGCAAAGACATCATTTGTTTGAGCCATGACTGAAAAGACCCTTTGACCTTTGGAACCAAAATGTGTATAATGGCTGGGCTTGGTGGCTCGTGCCTGCAATCCCAAAACTTTGGGAGGCTGAGGCTCAGGAGCTCAAGACCTGCTTGGACAACATAGTAAGACCCTGTCTCCACAAAAAGATAAAATAAGATAAAATAACCTGGGCATGATGGCTCACACCTGTAGTCCCAGATACTCAGGATGTTGAGGTAGGATAGCTTGAGCCAGGGAAGTCAGGGCTGCAGTGAGCTGTGATCATGCTACTGCACTCCAGCTTGGGCAACCGAGCAAGACCCTGTCTTAAAAAAAAATGCGTGTAAGGAAACCAAAAACAAACCTGTATTTTAAAAATTGCTGGTAATTTTCTATCTGGTAAGCCATAAAGAATTGCACATACATAATTGTGGGGAAGACGGTTTCCTAGTTCTGAGACTAACTCTTGAATTGGACATTTAGTTATGAAATTAAAAGGGAAATCCCAAAATGGGAAATGGGGACCCGTGTGGCAGACATTTCTTGAATGGCTTTCTAACAAACGGTCATATCTGTACTGTAGGGGATCCCAAAGTGGTCCTCAGGCCTTTGAGGTGGTTTGCAAGGTCAGAATCACTTTTATAGTAATACTAAGACATTATTCGCCTTTGCCCCCTCATCCTGCCATGAGTCCACATTCAAGTGTTCCTGATGCTACATGACATTCAGCACGAGGCTTAATACCTAAGTGATGAAATCATCTGTACAACAAACCCCTGTGACACAAGTTTACCTGTGTAAACCAGGGGAATGTAGACAATGAAATCACAAACACACTGTAATTAAGACCTCCTGACCCCTCAGCCCCCCTCCCCACCGTTCTCTCTCTTTGTTTCTCCTGTACTGCCACTACATGGCCAAGGACGGGTAGCGGGGTCCACAGAGCCCATCTGAGTACCCAGTCTCAAAGACCTTATCATTGCCAACTCCAGTGAGGATCTGAGTGAACAGAGCTGTGCTCTGCTGCCTAGACCCTGCTGTAGGAAGACAGAAATTGGCCACACTAAACTAACTCCGTTTTAAAGTATGCCTCCATCTGGTTGGGCGCAGTGGCTCACACCTGTAATCCCAGCACTTTGGGAGGCCAAGGCGGGCCAGTCACCTGAGGTCAAGAGTTCAAGACTAGCCTGGCCAACATGGTGAAACCCTGTCTTTACTAAACATATAAAAATTAGCCAGGCATGGTGGCGCACGCCTGTAATTCCATCTGCTAGGGAGGGTGAGGCAGGAGAATTGTTTGAATCCGGGAGGCAGAGGTTGCAGTGAGCTGAGACTGTAGCACTGTACTCTAGCCTGGGCAACAAGAGCAAAACTCTGTCTAAAAAAATAAATAAATAAATAAATAAATAAATAAATAAAATATGCTTCCATCTATAAGAGGCAGAGACCCCTAAGGTGAAAAGGTAAACAAGTGGTGTAAAATTTGGCTAGAAGGCCAGAAATTAACTCAAGTCCTAGAACACATCTCAGGACACTGCACCCAGAACGATTGTTTGTGTTGCAAACAACAGAGGTGCCCAAAGTCACAACCAGACTTAGTAAAAGGAGCTTACACAAGGGAGGATTGAAGGCTGCTGCTGTCCTGTGCTGGGTGACACCCCAACTCTGGCTGCAGGATCCCAGGTGCCCGTCTTCCCACGCCAGTGGTGACTCTTCCTGTGGTCTGGTGAGCTTTGGTTACGTTTTTGTCTTCTTTTGTGAGTTCTTTTATACCCACTTAAGGCTGATTTGCTGTGATATTTGCTTACAGTAATAAAATTTTAGTTTCCGCCTCCCCCTCACTAGAGTTCTCAGCTCGTCTTTCTCACACCGTCTTGAAACACTTGCCTTCATCAGGTGGGCTGATGCCCTCAGCTCTCGCTGTGGCCTTCTTTTCTCTATATGTGTTCTTGGGAGAAGAGGGGTCAGGATTAGGGCACAGGAGTTAATGAAGCCGACTGGTGTACATGGGAATCTAACGTACAGGATATTGGCCTTATAACTCCATGGCCAACCCATAAAGCAATTGGTGATGAAGCCGGGCACATTAGCTCATGTCTGTAATCCCAGAACTTTGGGAGACCAATGCAGACAGATTGCTTAAGCCTAGGAGTTTGAGACCAGCCTGGACAACATGGCAAAACCCGGTTTCTGCAAAAAATTAGCTGGGTGAGGTGATGCACATCTGCAGTCCCAGCTACCTGGAAGGCTGAGGTGGGAAGATCCTCTGAGCCCCGGAGGTCAGGGATGCAGTGAGCCATGATTGTACCACTGCACTCCAGCCTGGGCAACCAAGTGAGACCCCTGTAAAAAAAAAAAGGTAATGAGAAAGGGCTGGCGGGGATCTACTGAATTTCAGGCCACTACAGTACCAGCTTTCAGTGTCCTTCAGTGCCTTCTCAAATTCAAGTCTGAGATTTATCTGGACTCTGGGTAGAACTGTGTTTTACATGTGACTTGGTATTGGTAAAAGGCAATATTGTACATAAAAAAAAATCACTGGACAAAGAAAGAATTAAAGGGTTTCTTTTAGATTAACATAAAAGAGACAGACTAAAATGAATTTCCAAACCAAGGAAGTATTCTTTTTATCTACAAGGATTACCGTAAGTAATGGGAATCATGGAACTTGAATACTTAATTTATTTTTGTTGAAGAACAGAAAGACAAAGGGGGAGGAGAAGAAGAAGGGGAAGGAGAGTAAGAAGAATAAGAGCAAAAAGAACAGGAACAAGAAGAAAAAGTATAAATGAAGCAACAGCAGCACTAGAAATGATGCATCCAACGTACAGTAAAGTTGTAATTTAAATGTGATTAGTAATATATGGTGATGTGTTATAAAACACATTCACAATTAGTATGTAATTATAAATGTAATTTACTAGATTATTAGGTATCTATGTTTAATCAGCAAATACTTAAATTATTATAGGCATATAATTACATGTATTAGTAACAGTTTTACTGTATTTAAGGAATCAGTAAAAATGCAATTATACAGATATCCTTTCAGTGTACTATTAGAATATATAAGAATGAGTCAGTAAGCACATTGAATATTTTCTCTTTCCCACCTGCTTTCCATTATTTGATTAAATGAAGTCACATAAGCAGAGCACTTTGCACTGTGCCAGCACATAGCATGCGCTCATAAACACTGCCTGTTATTCTTGGAATTAATCAATCAATATATATTTCCTGAATGGCTCACCTACTATGTACAGTTCAGACTTGGAGGACAAGAAAGCCAATTTCTGATCCACTAGGTTGTTTGCAATCTACTTCTTGCATTTAGGATTGATCCGTTCATTCTCTAGCATTTTGTACACCTCGAGTGTAGATTTTTTTCTTTATTTCTTCTATTTTGTTGTGTGTGTATTTCCTCTTCTTGACTCTAAATTCCTTGAGGTCAAGCCTGCAGCATCATTACCTGCAATTTGGACATAGAAATTGTGTTCTTTGAATGGAAAATTTTGATGTACTGAGTCAAACTCTGTAGATGTCTTTCGATATGCTGTTTTCATACCAAATGTACAGTAACCTGGAAGAATATGACGACTAGATTACATGGTTTCCTCTGAAATTTATGTATAAACCAGTATGCACAAGTAGAAGATTTTTGTTTATAAATTTTTTTTTATTTTTGGAGATGGAGTCTCACTCTGTTGACTAGGCTGGAGTGTAGTGGTGCAATCTCGGCTCCCTGCAACCTCCACCTCCCGGGTTCCAGCGATTCTTCTGCCTCAGCCTCCCGAGTAGCTGTGATTACAGGTGCCCACCACCATGCCTGGCCACTTTTTGTATTTTTAGTGGAGATGGAGTTTTGCCATGTTGGCCAGGCTGGTCTCAAACTCCTGACCGCAGGTGATCCACCTGCCTTGGCCTCCCAAAGTGCTGGGATTACAGGCATGAGCCACCACGCCCAGTCGATTACATGTATTAAATTATTAAGAGTTTTCCTGTGTTTGTGGAATTAGTAAAGATGTAATTATACAGAGACATCCTTGTGATATATCCCTTCTTTCTGAATATCTTCTCTCCCCAACTAAATTTTAGCATTGTATGGAGGGAATGACATTTTTGGCCTCTTTGTATTTTCAGTCTGTAACACAGTCCCTGGGTGTAAGTAGCATGTGATCAGCAGGGACGTCATCCTTAACGTCACCGTTAACAGCCTCCCGTCGTACTTACAGATGATGTATCCCAGTTAGGACAGTATGTTCTTTGGTCACCCTATTAATAAATGACTGTGTCCTAGCTACTCAGGAGGCTGACACTGGAGGATCACTTGAGCCCAGAAGTTCAAGGTTACAGCAAGTCATGATCCTGCCAGAACTCCCGCCTGGGCCACAGAAGAAGACTCTGTCTCTAAAAAATAATACTACTAAATAAATAAGTAAACGACTGTGGATAAGAATGATGATAAAGAAGCATGCTTCATGCAGTGTTTTCTCTGGTTTCTTTTTTTTTCTCTCTCTCTCTCCCTTCCTTTCTTGATGTTATAGCCAGATTTTGGATGTTTGCTTTTGGGAAAAAAAAAAAAAAAAAACCATTCATTAGCCATTCTTTCCCATGGAAATATAGAATTGTAATTTTCATTTCAAAAAAGTAATATGCTGGGATGAAATAATCGTCTCCTAAAAACTTGTATGCAAAATATTGCTCTTCTGTTTTTGGCTTAGCTGATAAAGACAAGTGCAGAAGCTGGCTGGCACACAGATGACCCGGTGGAGTGGACTTGACGTTCTCCAAGTAGCCTGAACTAACCCTTTGGGTCTGTAAGAGCAGCATAAAATCAGCAGGTGATTCAATGAGGTTGCAATTTGGCTCCTTGGTATGTTAGAACATCTTTATAATAAGGTACGTAGGAAGAAAGATCTTTTCAGATATTGATTACCACTGTTGTCCGAAAGATTAAAAAACCAAATTTTTATTTAATCCCCAAGCAGTCAATGAAGATGTGACCCACCAGAGCAATGTGATTTCAGGATTTAGATTCTTCTTTGAATTATTTTGAAAATAGCAGCTATTGTCTTGATTTGAATCTTGCATGGACATTGTGGCCATAGGCAGAGTTTGTGAGAATTCTCATTTTGGCAGTGACAGAGGACATCTCGTCTTCTGGGTGCAGAGGCCTGACCTTGAGTTTGGCACCTTTGAGCATGAGCACCTTTGGGAAAAAACACTGTTTCTCTCCTCTCACACAGAACACTTTTGTGACCAAATGTGGTGGAAGGGGGGCTCCCCAACACCAAGCAATTTTCCAATTCTCTGCACACATCAACTGGGTGTCCTACAATTTAATTCTGTTCAGACACTAACCGGTTAGTAGGGATCCCACAGGTTAATGGTTCAGTCCCACAAAACTCCCCGACTCCCCACTTCAGATGCCAATCACAAGTCTCAAATCATGACATGCACCTCTGACCTATTGGCTATAAATTAAGAGTTTCCATCATCCCTTCCTGGGTTTGATCACTTGCTAGAATGGCTCACAGAACTCAGGAAAACAGTTTACTTACTAGAACACCAGTTTATTGCAAAGGGTACAGATCAGGTACAGCTAACTGAAAAAGATACACAGGCGCTGGGCAGGGCAAGGGATGCAGCACTCACGCCCTCTCCAGATGTGCCATGGTCCAGCTCCTCCCTGCGTTTACCGACCCCCATAGTTCAGGGATTTTCATAGAGGTTTCATCACATAGGCATGGTTGGGGCTGAAAGTTCAAATCTTCTAATCAATCATGGCTTGTCTTTCTGGTGACCAGCCCCGATCCAGGAACCCACCAAGAGTCACTTAGGTAAAGCAAAACATGCTTCTATTTCCTGGAACATTCCAAGGGATTAGGAGCTCTGAGTCATGAAACAGAGTCAAAGATCAAATACTAGAACAAAAGATTCTCCTAGCACCCCTATTGCTTAGGAACTTATGAGGGTTTTTGCAGCTCTGTGACAGAAACCAGGGAACAAATATTAAAATATATATTTATTTTCTTTTTCTTTCCCTCCTTTCTTCCTTCCTTCCTTTCTTCCTTCCCTCCTTCCCTCCTTCCCTCCTTCCTTCATTCCTTCCTTTCTTCCTTCCCTCCTTCCCTCCTTCCTTCCTTCCTTCCTTCCTTTTTTCTTTTTGAGACAGGATCTTGCTCTGTTGCCCAGGCTGGAGTGCAGTGGTGTGATCACAGTTCACTGCAGCCTAGAACTCCTGGACTCAAGCAATCCTTCCACCCCAGCCACCCGAGTCGCTGGGACTACAGCTGCATGCCACCTTGCTCAGCTATTTCTTCTATTTTTTATAGAAACAGGGTTTTGCCATGTTGCCCAGCTGGTCTTATATTTCTTGTTATAAATCATAATATCACAGTGCCCTTGATATGAGACATGTAGTAAATTCTAAGTTGGAGGAGGCAAAACATATAAAATGGGAGTGTTTAAAAATGACGCTTATGGTTGGATCTCCCCTCCTGGAGAACATACAACTCTGGTACAAGCGATTTTGCATTAGTGTTCAGTATGCTTAGGGACCTTTCAGAAGGCAAAAAGTTTCAGAGGTGAGTGGTGTGTTCAATTATCCCTGTATTGTAGGATAAATGTCAACACTTGGGTGGAACTTAAGTAACATCTTGTTGGTTTGGATGCTAAATCTTACCCCAAGTGCAGGCATACATATCAGCATATTTAAAAATATATTTTAACATGTCATATATTTTAATCCTCTTATGATTTGACTGAATCTTGATTCTGATTTCTATTTTTGGTCACCTTCTCTGGAAAGTGTCTCATATGCTGCACAGTTATCAGACAGGATCTACATTCGAAAGTGGTGTCCATGCCACACTCTTACACAAACTCTGTAGCTCTGTGTGGTGAACTTAGGTGTTCTGCTCATAAATTCAAAGAACAAAGACTGTTTCTTAATATTCAGGAAATGATCATTTAATGGGTGCAGTTTACTCAACTTTTAACTATTTTTTCCATAATTTTCTTTAAACATTTGCACAGTTGAGTTGGCCATAGACAGAATGAGTAAAAGTTTAGCAAATAAATAAAAACGAGAGGCCAGGCGTGGGTGGCTCATGCCTGCAATCTCATCACTTTGGGAGGCTGAGGCAGGATGACTGCTTGAGGCCAGGAAGTAAAGACCACCCCTGGCCAACATAGTGAGACCCTCATCTCTTCAAAATAAATAAATAATAAAAACAAGAAACTCCACAAGGCATGGTGGCTCATGCCTGTAATCTCCACACTTTAGGAGGCTGAGGTGGTTGAATCACCTGAGGTCAGGCATTCAAGACCAGCCCGGCCAACATGGTGAAACCCTATCTCTACTAAAAATACAAAAACTAGCCAGGTGGTGGTGGTGGGTGCCTGTAATCCCAGCTACTTGGGAGGCTGAGGCAGGAGAATCACTTGAACCCTGGAGGCGGAGGTTGCAGAGAGCTGAGATTGCGCCATTGCACTCCAGCCTGGGCAACAAGAGTGAAACTCCATCTAAAACAACAAAAAAACAAAACAAAAAACAAAACCCAAGAAATTCATGCTTTGATAGGTTTTCTGTTTGCTTTTTTATATTTCTATTTATAGTTGTGATTTTATAAAGCATCTGTTAAATAGAGTTATCCTTTTACCGCTAAAAGGATAAAACCATTGTCTTGGTTTTGATGAGGGAACTGAATGCAAATGATGTGGCTGGAGCTGCTCCTTGGGAAGGCCTAGTCTGTACGGGATAAACTGGATCCCCACAGGAAGCACGCAGGATCCCACAATCATCCAGAGATGCATGATGAGCAGTAATTCTTCACCCTTTTGAGTCCTTACTCCACAGCCATGCCACGGTAAACAAGCCATCAGTATTAATTTTTGACAATGATTTGCAACTGCTACCCCCCCAATGAGGTAGTAGTCAATAGACAGATGTGCCTGATATCTCTCTCACCTTGGACCCAACAGTCAGGGTAAATGGTGCTGGCATGACTCCAGGGGACAACATTCACTTCAGCGGCATCAGAAATGTATACGCAGGCCTGACGTGGTGGCTCATGCTTGTAATCCCAGCACTTGGGGAGATCGAGGCAGGAGAATCTCTTGAGCCCAGGAGCTTGAGACCAGCCAGAATGACATAGTGAGACCTCTTCTCTGTTTAAGGAAAAAAGAAGCCAACGACAAAAAAATTTATATGGAGATGATGACAATTTTCTGGCTTATGGCTTTAAAGTGTCCCAAGGAAAGGGATCTCCTTTGTAATTTGCACAAAGTCTCCTTTTATGCAAACAGTGGGGCTGTGGGGATATGACCCTTGAGAGGAAAGAGGGTTACATTTCTTGGTGTTTTTAGAGCAGTATTAGCTAACTAGTCCCCTTCATCTCCGGTCTGCAAACCTCGCATCATTTCAGGTGGTCTTTGCTGAGGCTGGCATCCTCAACACGAGCATAATCAGGCCATCTTCAGTAAGCACATCCTTGCGAGCCCTAGGTACCATTCCCAGACCAGGAATCTTTCTTGGTCAGTCCAATAAACTCTTAATTTTGGCAATGGCTCTTACAATCTCCCATTCCTTATGTCCTCTTGGCAAAGCTTGTCTACCCCAGGGAAGCAAAAGAAATGGATTTTAGCTTTGTAATTCCCCATGCTGTTAACACTGACGACTACAGGACTATATAAAACCCAAGTGCTATTATCAGCTCTGACCGAAAGAAAAACAAGTCCAAGAGGTGTGCCAGGGCAGGAATTCCCATCCTAAAAAAAGATGCAGATGTCTTCATTTTGCTGGTGAGTAGCCTTAGCCTTGACTATGCGCAGTCAGCTTGGCTGTGCAGTTGGAGTCTTGCTTGGGTGTGGTTTCAGGTTAGGCACCTAAAAGATCTTTCCTCTTTTTCTTTTTCCTCCCTCCCTCCCTTCCTTTCCTCTTTCCTTTCCTTTCTTTCTTTTTTTTTCTTTTTTTTTTTTGAGATGGAGTCTTGCTTTATCGCCCAGGCTGGAGTGCAGTGGTGTGATCTCGGCTCACGGCAACCTCCACCTTTCACATTCAAGCAATTCTCCTGCCTCAGCCTCCCAAGTAGCTGAGATTACAGGTCCCCGCCACCACGCCCAGATAATTTTTGTATTTTCAGTAGAGACAGGGTTTCATCATGTTGACCAGGCTGGTCTCCAACTCTTGAATTTCAGTTATCCGCCCGTCTTGTCCTCCCAAAGTGCTGGGATCACAGGCATGAGCCAACTCTCCCAGCCTCGCCTCTTAAGGCCAAGATTCTGTAGCAGCCCATTTTGAGAAACAGGCCAGCAGACAATTCTGTGCACACTATAATTCAAAGGGAGAAGTTATCCACCCTTAAAAAATCCTGCGTATTTATGCAACAAGATTGCTTTCTCCCTGGAGGAATTCTTTTGAAACGCAGATGTTACTGCTAGAAATCCTGGAGAGGCTCATGCCTGTGATCCCAGCACTTTGGGAAGCCAGAGCGGGAGGATCAAGATCGCTTGAGCCCAGGAGTTCAAGGTTATAGTGAACTCTGATTGCACCAGTCACACTCCAGCCTGGGTGACATCAGACACAAAATCAGCTGGCACCTTGATTTTGGACTTCCCAGCCTCCACAACTGAGAAATAAATTTCTATTGTTTAAACAATCCAGACTACGGTGATTTGTTAAAGCTGCCTAAGACAGTATTTGCTGTCAAGAAGTGGGGTGCTCCTGTGCCAATACCTAAAACTGGGAAAGTGGCTTTGGAACTTTGAAGAAAGCAAAAGATGGAGGAGAGGTTCCAGAGAGGACAGATGACGCCAAATGTCACTCTGCCCTGTGTCAGCCTAGGGCTTGGCCATGTGGGCACACCAGCCTCTTCTGGGTGATGCCGGTAACCAAAAGAATAATTTCTACACAAGTCTGTTTCCTTGGGTGTAGAAGCAGATGGGAGGTTTTTAGGAGTTTTTCAGGTGCCTTTCTAACATGACGTTTGTACATTTGAAAAACCAAAACCATGAACAGAATCCGCTACATAATTTATGGGGCCCAGTGCAAAATGAAATGTGAGCTATCTTGTTCAAACATTAAGAATTTCAGGTTGTTAGTAATAGCTGAGCACTTTAGTGCTTCAAGCACAGGACCCTCGAGGGTGAGGTTTGAGACTGTGGGACTATGCAGGTTGTGCACCCATGAAACAGCCTGTGAATACGGTTTGTTCACTCGCTTTTGGCCAGATTTTTCTTTTTTCTGTTCTTGTCGTTCTTTTCTTTTCTTTCCTTTCCTTTCCTTTTTTTCTCTTTTCTTTTCCCTTCCCTTCCCTTCTTTCTTCTTTCTTTCTTTCTTTCTCTCTCTCTCTTTCTCTCTTTCTTTCTTTCTCAGGGTCTTGTTATGTTGCCAAGGCTCGAGCACAGTGGTGTGATCTCAGCTCACTGCAACCTCCACCTCCTGGGCTCAAGCCGTCTGCCCACCTCAGCCTCCTGAGTAGCTGGGACTACACCTGCGCACCATTTTTTCTACTTTTTGTAGAAACTGGGTTTCGCGACATTGCCTAGACTGGTCTTGAACTCCTGAGCTCAAGGAATCCAACCCCCTTGGCCTCCCAAAGTGCTGGGATTACAGGCGTAAGCCACCACACCTGGCCATGGCCAGAGTTTTCTTACCTGCCATAAATCAGTGGTTCTTAGGCTGTAGTCCCCTAGAGACGACCATCAGCAACATCTGAGAACTTGTAGAAATGCCAAACCTTGAGCCCCAAACTGTGTTTTAACGAGCCCTCCGGGTGGTTCTCGCTCATGCTCAAGTTTGAGTGCCACTAACACAGGCAATGACTAGAATAATAGGTTTTGGAATAGAAGCGATCCTTGGGATCATGTGGGCTACCCACATGAGCATTTCCTTATTATAAGGAAATTAGGGCAGGGTGAGGCAGAGTGAGGTCTACAATTTATGTTTAGCTTTGTATTCCTTCACTGAATATACTGCACCAAATGATCTGTTTCGCTAGTTAATTACTCATAGTCACCTTACCGGTAAAGACAGCTCATATCCCAATTTTAACGATGAGGAAATCAAAATGGCATCAGCATTCAATGAGTCCACAAGTGCAGCTGAGGTTAAAACCCAGAGCTCCTAAATCCCCGTCTGTGGCCTGCTACACAGCCTGCAGGTAATACGATACAGCCAGCAGGGGGGCTAAGCCACTTTCCACCCTGCAACAGCATCAGAACTCAACAGGAAGCAGCACAGCCCAACCATCCCAGGAAACGTGCAGTTCAAAGTGCCTCCATGTGGTACAATGGCAAGGACTTAGGGGGTGTTCTGTTGCTTTTGGGAAGTCAGTATTGGTGAGACATTGCATGGACACATGGATCTCAGCATCCACTCCCGCTCCCCGCCCCTGCAAACTGACGTCGTGGAGTTTACTGTTCTAAGACTATGCGGGGCCAGCATGAGGGTGGCATCTAGCCCAAACCCTCTGCACTCGTAGGTTCTTTGGGAGGCCTATCATCCACTATTCTGTATCCTCAGGTCTGCCCTTTGCATTCCTGTCATTAAGTCACTTTGAAAGCGTTGGCCCCAGCTTATCATTTTTTCCATTCTTAGGCCAGGGCTATTTGTAGTTTCTCCACCTGTCACCCTATGTGTTAGGCTGCAAAGGCCGAGTGCAGCTTCATGAATAGCATAATATCAGCTCAAACTTATTTGGAACACCATGCTTTCTTTGAATGTTCCATTTTAGGGACCCTTTATGAGTCTTCACAGCTTTTTAGCGGTGAGATTTCACTTGGGTTGGGTAATACATATTGAGTTAGATATTTAGTGAATGAGTTCCTTTTCAGGCCTGAGTTATTGCCATTTGTAAAGAAGGAATTTTTGATAATTTACTAATTTCATGATATGCTCATGATTAAAGAAGTTTCCATGTGGGTCCAAGCAATACGGATGTTATAAATGGATTGTTATAGAAGAAATACCTATGGGAAAGAAATAGGAAAACATAGTGGGATAGAAAACAAGATGGTTGGCCAGGCGCAGTGGCTCTTTGGGAGGCCAAGGCAAGTGGATCACCTAAGGTCAGGTGTTCGAGACCAGCCTGACCATCATGGTGAAACCTCATCTCTACTAAAAATACAAACAAATTAGCTGGATGTGGTGGCACATGCCTGTAATCCTAGCTATAGGGAGGCTGAGGCAGGAGAATCACTTGAACCTGGGAGGTGGAGGTTGCAGTGAGCAGAGATTGCATCATTGCACTCCAGCTTGGGCAACAGAGCAAGACTCTGTCTCAAAAAAATGAAAATTAAAAATTAAAGAAAAAGAGGACTGCCTAATTTTCAGAGTGCAATTTATAGTGCAAAATATCACAATATTGTGATCTTTTAATACAATAGTTAAATTGGGGTATTATGGAGAGTATTAGCCAAAAAAGAACATGGAATGTATCATAGACCTAAAGTAAAAACACAAAACTATATAACTCCTAGAAGATAACATGGGAAAAAAGCTAGGTGACCTTGGGATTGGTGTTTAGTTCCTAGATACAACACCAAAAGTGTAATCCAGGAAAGAAAAAAAATTTGGACCCTGTTAAAATTTAAAACATTTGTTCTTCGAAAGACACTGTTAAGAGAATGAAAAGATGAACACCTAGCATTGAGAGAATATTTGCAAAACATGTATCTCATAAAGGATTGGCATCCAAAATATACAAAGAATTTTTCAACAATTAAAAAAAACAGCTCAATTAAAAAATGAGCAAAAGATCTGATCAGACACCTCAAGAAAGAAGATAGTTGGTGGTAAATATGCCTCTGAAAAGACACTCATTATATATCATTAAAGACTGAAAATTTTACAAATGAGATACCGCCACCCAGTTACTAGACTAGCTAAAATCCAGGGCACTGACAACACCAAATGCTGGTGAGGACGTGGAGCAACGGGAACTCCTGTTTATTGTGGTGGGAATGCAAAATGGTCCAGCCACTTTGGAAGACAGTTTGGCAGTTTTTAAACAACTGTGCATCATTTTCCACATGATTCAGCAATAGTGCTCCTTGGTGTTTACTCAAAGGAGCTTAAAGCTTACGTCCTTACAAAAACCTGTCCATGAAGGTTTATAACAACTTTTTTCACAGTTACCAAAACTTGGCCAATTAAGACGTCGCTTACTGAAGTAAGTGAATAGATAAACAAATTGTGGTACATCTGGACAATGAAATACATTATTATTCAGCACAGAAAAGGAACGAGTTATCAAGCAATGAAAAGACATGGAGGAAACCTGACTGTATATTACTAAGTGAAAGCAGCCAATCTGAAAAGGCAACCTGCTGTATAATTCTGATTATATGAGTTTCTAGAAAAGATAAAACTACAGAGACAGTAAAAAATCCATGGTTGCCAGGGGGTTATTGGAAGGGAGAAATGATAGGGAGACTGCTGGGAATTTTAGCACATTGAAACTATTCAGTATGATACTATAGTGGTGAATACATGCCATTATGCATTTTCCAACACCAGCTGGGTGCAGTGGCTCATGCTTGTAATCATGGCACTTTGGGAGGCTGAGGCAGGTGGATCACTTGAGGTCAGGAGTTCGAGACCAGCCTGGCCAACATGGTGAAACCCTGTCTCTACTAAAAATACAAAATACCATAGGTGGCATGCACCTGTAATCCCACCTACTTGGGAGGCTGAGGCAGGAGAATTGCTTGAACCTGGGAGGTGGAGGTTGCAGTGAGCCAAGATTGTGCTATTGCACTCCAGCCTGGGCAACAGAGTAAGATTCTGACTCCAAAAAAAAAAAAAAACCAAAAACTCATCCAACCACACAACATGAAGAGTGAGCCATAATGTAAATTATGGACTTAGTTAACAATCATATGTCAAGAATGGCTCATCAATTGTAATAAATGTCCTACTTGGGTAGGGGATGTTGGTAATAGAGGAAACTGTTGTGGGAGAGTGGAGGTGACAGTATGTATAGGAACTCTCTGTACTTTCTGTTCAATTTTTCTTTAACTCATGCTCAAAAATAAGCATGAAATTTAAAAATTATGTAAAATTATACTTTTTTTTAACACAGAGACTCACTCTGTCACTCAGGCTGGAGTGCAGTGGCACAATCTCGGCTCACTGCAACCTCCACCTCCCAGTTTCAAGCGATTCTCCTGCCTCAGCCTCCTGAGTAGCTGAAATTACAGGCACATGCCACCACACCCAGCTATTTTTTTTTTTTTTTTTGTATTTTTAGTAGTGATTGGGTTTCCCCATGTTGGCCTGACTGGTTTCAAACTCCTGACCTCAGGTGGTCTGCCAGCCTCAGCCTCCCAAAGTGCTAGGATTATAGGTGTGAGCCACCACCCCCAGCCTAAAATTATACTTTCAAAATTTTTACATACAATATATTTATGTGTGTGCATTTCTTTAACTTCTCCAAAAATAACTATGGGATACAGATCATTACTTTGAGGGGGCCCGAGACCCTGCTATGCTGCACATGAGGCCTGTTGAGCCAGTCAATGTTTGGTTAAGAACAAAATCCTGTAATGGGTGCAGAGTTTCAGTTTGGGAAAATGAAAACTTCAAGAGAAGGCCAGTGACAATGGTTATACAACAATGTGGATGTACTTAATGCCACAGAACTGTGCACCTATAAATGGTTAAGATGATAAACTTCATGTTAGTTGTATTTTGCCACAATAATTTTTAAAAAAGAGCCTGGTACAGTGGCCCACGACTGCAATCCAAGCACTTTGGGAGGCCAAGGCAGGAGGATCACTTGAGTCCAAAAGTTCGAGACTAGCCCCAGCAACATGGCAAAACCCCGCCTCTACAAAAAATACAAACATGAGTTGGGCATGGTGGCATACATCTGTAGTCCCAGCTACTTAGGAGGCTGAGGTGGGAGGATTGCTTGAGCCTGAGAGGTTGAGGCTGATCATGCCATTGCATTCCAGCCTGGCCAACATAGCAAGACCCTGTCTCAAAGAATGAGTAAGTAGAATGAATGAAATCCTGCAGATATGCCAACTGCTAATCATCTAGTGCTACCACAGTGTTCATTTCAAATAAAAGTAATAAAGCAAGGGGCTAGAGAAGAAAAACTGGATTAATATTTCTGGAACGTTCCCGTCTATAAACATGATCTCCAAGCTCTAAGATACGAAGCTTCCATAATTCTGTGACTTAATTTCACGGGGATATTTGAAAAACGGGGAGGTTGGATGGCTCATGAAGCAAAAACGAAAGGAAAGCTTTCAGTTTACTCTCTCATTTCAAATAGTCTCAGCTATATTTCTACATGGTCCTACCATCTGAAAAGAAGCTTCTAGGAAACCAGGCGCGATTGTGAAGGGGTGAGTTTGCCTCTCTTGCCATTTGTGGTGTTTTCCATGCTTCCTGAGCAGACAGAACTTCTCAGCTCCTCATACCTGCCCACCCTCTTCCTCTAGGACTCTCAGCAGATGCCCTTACCCCCGTCATGGCTCTACAAGCCATGAAACACGAGTGTCTAGTCTCCCTGAGACCAAACTCCCAAGCCTCCTTGCACACAACTCCATCTTCACTTCTTCCTCAGTGAGCCCCTGGCCCCTTTTCATGCTCTCTGATCCCATTCCTTTCCTCCATTTACAGAGACCTTGATCCATATTTCCCATTTCCCCCCAAGATCATTCCTTCCCCTGTCTTTTCTGGATTCTTTCCCTCAACATTCAAATTTGCTCTAATATGCTCTGATTTTCTGTATTCTTCACTTTTTTTTCTTGCCTTTTTATAGATAAAGGAAGTATTTTTTTCTGCAATCCAATTTTTCCCCACTTCTACTTTGAAAGCTATAAATTCTATTTCTATTCTTTTGGTAGTTCACACAGGAATTTTAACATGACATGTAAGGTATCGACTTCTAAAGGCATAGACGTCCTTGTGCTCCTCCAGGACAATACAAGGGCCTTAAGACCACTGCAACGCTGAGCACCTGTTCCTGACTTACACTATTACTGTCACTCGTTTTCTGATTGTTCATTGATGTACAATAGATTTTTTCTTTTTCTTTTTAGAGACAAGGTCTCATTCTGCCACCCAGGCTGGAGTGCAGTGGCATGATCATAGCCCACCCTTCTTGGGAGGACTGCTTGAGCCCAGAAGTTCAAGACCAGCCTGTGCAACATAGTGAGACCCCAACTGTACAATAATTGCTGGTGTTGTTGGTAGAGATAGGGTTTCACCATGTTGGTCAGGCTGGTCTCAAACTCCTGACCTCAAGTGATCTGCCCACCTCAGCCTCCCAAAGTTCTGGGATTGCAGGCATAAGTCACACCATGCCCGGCCTCCCCTGGCTATTTTTAAGATTTTTTTTTTCTTTGTCACAAATATTGAGAAATTTGATGTTGTTTTCTTTATGTTTCTTCTGCCTCAGCTTCACAGAATATATTGACGCTATGGGTCTTCATTAAATGTGGGGAAATTTCAGCCACTATTTCTTCAAATGTTTTTTCTATGCTCTCCTCTAACCCTTCTTTCTCAGAGATTCCTACTTGGTTTATTATGCTGTTCACTATTCCACCACTCACTGATGTTCTATTTTTGTTTTTTAATTCTCTTTTCTCTCTTTTTTTAATTTTTAATAATATCTCTTGCTAAGTATTCAAATTCACTAATCTTTCTGATGACTATTTAAAGCTAAAACTCTTGGCTTGAGATTTTTAGAAGTACGATTTTGGACTGCAAGTCCAAACAAATGTGAGGGCCAGCTTGCATTTATAAATTCTTAGAGGAGGTCTTTTTCCCTTTCACTTAGCATCATGATTTAAGATGTAGCCCTTTCCTTCCTTCCTTCCTTCCTTCTTTCCTTCCTCCCTCCCTCCATCTCTCTCTCTCTTTTTCTTTTCCTTCCTTCCTTCTTTCTTTTATTTTCTTTCTTTCTTTCTTCCTTCTTTCTTTCTTTCTTTCTTTCTTTCTTTCTTTCTTTCTTTCTTTCTTTCTTTCTCTTTCTTTCTTCTTTCTTTCCTTTCTCTCTTTTTTTGAGATAGCATCTCACTCTGTCACAGGCTGAAGTGCAGTGGCACAATCTCAGCTCACTGCAACCTCTTCCTCCTGGGTTCAGGCGATTCTCCTGCCTCAGCCTCCTGAGTAGCTGAGACTACAGGTGCCCACCACCATGCCTGGCTACTTTTTGTATTTTTAGTAGAGATGGGATTTTACCATGTTGGCCAGGCTGGTCTCGAACTCCTGACCTCAAGTGATCCTTCTGCCTCAGCCTCCCAAAGTGCTGGCATGAGCCACCCCGCCCCACCAATGGAATCTTTATCTTGATCCTGTGCCAGTCATTCTCATTCACCGTTCATTGATTATATAGGTCTCTGGGGAAGGACGCCCTAGCCTTTGTCTTCTGTGCTTTGCATCCTACCTTTGTTTTTTTTTTTTCTTTGTTCTTTTCTTTTTTTTTTACAAATGCTTTAAGATTGATATTGGCTTTTGGTGTTTATATTACTTCTCATAGCTCCTACTTTCATTTAGTTTTTGCCTTTTGGGTATTTCTTACTTTGTTGACTGCTCATCAAGGCATTTATGGAGATGTTTTAAAATATTTCATCCAGCCTTCTTTTTTTTTTTTTTATAATTGTTATTATTTTTTCGAGATGGAGTTTTGCTGTTGTTACCCAGGCTGGAGGGCAGTGGCACCATCTCGGCTCACTCCAACCTCTATCTCCCAGATTCAAGCAATTCTCCTGCCTCAGCCACTGGAGTAGCTGAGATTACAGGCATGCGCCACCACGTCCAGCTAATTTTTGTACTTTTAGTAGAGACGGGGTTTCACCATATTGCCCAGGCTGGTCTCGAACTCCTGACCTTAGGTGATCTACCTGTCTCAGCCTCCCAAAGTGCTGGGATTACAGGAGTGAGCCATCGCTCCTGGCCGAGTCTTTTTATTTATTTACTTTATTGAAATTTTTAAAACCTTAGCTCCCATTAGAAAAGTTTTAACTTTGCTGAGTTGATAGAATGAATGAGGTAGGATGGAAGAGGCCTTCCTGTTACCTCATAGACTTCACTATGCAGGCAATTACCTCTCTCTATAAACAAAATCCATCCTATCAACTTCTCAGAGGCATTTTGTTCTATTATCAGTAGAGTCAGGACTATTCCCTTTCTTAAAAGTTGCTTCTCTGTGGCATTAAACATTTACAATGTTATTTTGCATACATTATTTTATTTTTTCTTCATAGTACCCCTGGTGAAGTATGCAAGGCAAGAATTATTCACAGTTTACAGCCAAGGAAGCTGAAGCTTGAAGAATAATTTGTCCAGCATCATGCCGATAATAAGTGATAATGCCAGACCTTGAATATAAATTCTGAAGTCCTGCTGATGTGAGACGTGAGTTTGATCCTTACGGTAAATAGTTTGTTTATATATGCCTCCAATGTATATTTTTAAGCTTAAACACATTAACTGGTTAATCTAATTCAAGGTGTTACCATCAATACCACAGCACAGACTGTTTAAACACAGTGCTTTAAACTCAAACTTTAATGTTTGAGTTTAAAGCACTGTGTTTAACTTAAAACTCAAACTGTTTAAACTCAAACTTTAATGTGCATACAAGCCAGTGAAGATCTTGTTAAAACACAATTTCTGATTTGTGAGGTCTCAAGGCTCTGTTGTGTAAAGCTCCCAGGTGAGGCTGAAGGTCTGTAGACAGAAGAATTTGAAATATAAAGGATTTAGCAGATTTTTGCCAAATAAATAAGGACTTATGGTGCTAGAGGGAGTAAAGTGTGGTTTAAAATGTTCTGGACTAGGGATCAGGTTATGCTGGCTCTAATCTTAAGAAAACACTTTCAGATGCTAGAACTTGGAGTGATGTCAGCAGTTTTCTAACCCAGGTTTTTCGTTTTCTACATGTATAGTGATCAAGCTTGGCTGGGTGCAGTGGCTCATGCCTGTAATCCCGGCACTTGGGAGGCCGAGTTGGGTGGATCACCTGAGGTCAAGAGTTTGAGACCAGAGTCTGGCCAATGTGGCGAAATCCCGTCTCTACTAAAAATACAAAAAAGTAGCCAGGCATGGTGGCAGGCGCCTATAATTTCATCTACTCTGGAGGCTGAGGCAGGAGAACTGCTTGAACCTGGAAGGTGGAGGTAGTAATGAGCCAAGATCATGCCATTGCACTTCAGCCTGGACAACAAGAACAAAATTCCATCAAAAAAAAAAAAAAAGAAAGAAAGTCAAGCACAGAGTGGTAAGGAAAACTGCCTGTGGTCACATAACTAGGGGAACTAGAACCTAGGTCAACTTGGCTCTAATATCAGTTCTTTTTCACGAAGCACGTTGCCTCTCCAGACAGCAGTGATGATTATAGCTGGGGCAGACTCCTTCATCTCTTAGCCTCAGTATCCTTGTCTGTAGAATGAGAGGGCTGTTTATGAACACTAAGATTCCCCTATTGCTAATACTCTCTAATAGTCAATCTCCCTTCTTTCTCATATTGGGGAAGAGTAGAGGGAGACAGAATGAGTTTCTGCTGCTATAGAACTTCAGACTAAAGACAGTTAATCCAAGCACAAAGTAGTGTTCAAAATAAAATGTCAAGTACAAATGTACCCTGTCCATAGAAGAGGGTCCTCTGGTTCTCAGGCTCTATCAAGTGAGAAAATTATAATTGCCTTTCACCTCATAACACTTGTGTTATTTTCAGGCGAGTTGCCTTAAGGACTAAATTACAGGGGGAGACTTGGGGCTTTGCTTACTTTCTGTGACTAAGAGACAAGAAAACTCATCATCAAATCCCTTTATCATTGCTAAGTCTTGCAACAGCCCTTGAGTGGCGGGCTTCCTCCACTTCCTCCACCACCTGACTTTTTTTCTGTCTAGGTCTTCAGGGTCCATATTGAAGCACTGGAAAAGAGACACTCATAGTGTCACTGATCTTTGAAAGAAGTGCTTGGAGATTTCTCTTGGATCAAGAAAATAAAAGTTTCTAACAATTTTATGATTTTTCAGAAAGCAAGTGTATTTGTATGAATGCCTGGACAAAGATGATGAAAGCACATCACTCAATATCATGTACAAAATTAAGAAAAAGAAGACTAAACTCGAATGGCAAAATTTCAGGCTTTCTGCCAAAATAAAACAAACTGGCTTTTTGGTACATTCGGTAGATCCATACATCCTGATCACAATTTGAATAAACAATGACTATTTCTTCTTTCTAGAAATGGGATCTTGCTAGGTTGCCCAGGCTGGACTCAAACCTGGCAACAATAACCATTTTCAATCTCCATTGACGAAGGTTTGTCCTACCCAATAGGCTTTGCCCCAAGCATAGAACCTTATCTATATAACGTACCTGAGCAACAGATTCTCAGAAGGCAGTCTCGTCTATGGCAGGGCTGATGCTCTCCAAATCTCTCCTCCAACTAAAGTTGACTAAAGGAGACTAAAGTCTCCCCCATCTCCATGCCCCAGATCCACAAGTTGGGTTTGACTATTGAATGTGACCCCAAACTGAATTCACCATCTTCCCTATGACTTCTGCATGCTCCTATATCTATTTCTTTCTCTCTCTTGTCTCAAGGAGTGGTACATCCACCCACTGGCCAAGTCAGGGACCTAAGAGGAAACCTAAATTCTTTTCTCTACCTTCCTCTGCCTCCATCAAATCAATTAATATCTCCTGGCTGGGTGTTGTGGCTCACTCCTGTAATTTCAGCACTTTGGGAAGCCAAGGCAGGAGGATTGCTTGAGTTGAGGAGTTGGGGAGCAGACTGGGCAATATGGTGAAATCCCATCTTTACAAGAAGTAAAAGAATTAACCAAGTGTGGTGGTACACACCTGTGGTCCCAGCTACTTGGGACGCTGAGGTAGGAGGACAGCTTGAGCCCAGGAGTTGGAGCCTTCAGTGAGCTGTGATTACACTACTGCACTCCAGCCTGGTGACAGTGAGACTCCATCTCAAAATAATAATAATAATAAAATAAAACATCCCCTTCTTTCACCTTCCAGATGTCTCTCGTGCCCATTTCCTTGAGTCTACCCCTGTTGTCATTGTTCCAGCTCCCTCCTATACTCTGCCACTAGAATGATCTTTCTTTTTTTTTGAGACGGAGTCTGCTCTGTCACCAGGCAGGCACAAGGCTGGAGTGCAGTGGCACGATCTCAGCTCACTGCAATCTCCGCCTCCTGGGTTCAAGCAATTCTCCTGCCTCAGCCTCCTGAGTAGCTGGGACTACAGGCGCCACGCCCAGCAATTTTTTTTGTATCTTTTAGTAGAGACGGGGTTTCGCCATGTTGGCCAGGATGGTCTCAATCTCTTGACCTCGTGATCCGCCCACCTCAGCCTCCCAAAGTGCTTGGATTACAGGTGTGAGCCACCGCGCCCGGCCTAGAATGATCTTTCTAACATGGTGATCCAACTGTGTGTACCTGAGCTAATTCTCCAGTAGCTCTTCCTGACATATAGAACCCATTTTTACTGTGCAGTGTTGCATGTAAGGCCCCTTCTCATGGTCTGCACCAGCACACGTGCCCATGTTCCAGTTTTATGTCCTGCCATGCCCCATGGTGCCATCTCACCTTAGACTTTCAGGCTCAGGGCTCTAAAGGGTCTCCATGGCTTTGCACACGTTGTTCTTTCTTTCTAAACACCAACCCTGGTTGACTTACCTGGGGATTGCTTGTCCTTCACATCTCAGCTCAAACTCCACTTCCCTGGCAAAGCCTGTCTTGTCTCATGAAGTCAGACATGATTCCAGTCTTCCTATACAACTCACATTTGCACACACTCCCATTAAAGCCCTTAAATGATTGCCCTAGAGCTCTTCATGTGTGTGATTCTCTCCTCATTAGCCCGTGAGCTCCTTGAAGGTGAGAATACTTTCTTCTCAGTCTCACCAGCAGCTACCATGGTGCTTGGTACTTAGAATAGGCATAAAAAATACTTACTGAATAGAGACATGACTTATATTGATATATATCACTCCTTCACTCTTTTTTGACCTGCCTTATCCAAATTGTTTGGCTGAGCCAGAACTGATCAGGAGAAAATTCTAAAACTTCTGCCTTTGTTACATGGGAATGTTCCTAAATTGGAGCGGCCCAAGGAGGTGGGTCATTTGAAAACAAAAGTTAAAACTACGGCTGGGCATGGTAGCTCACGTCTGTAATCCCAGCACTTTGGGAGGCCGAGGCAGGCAGATCATGAGGTCAGGAGATTGAGACCATCCTGGCCAACATGGTGAAACCCCATCTCTACTAAGATACAAAAAAACAAAAATTAGCCAGACATGGTGGCATACGCCTGTAGTCCCAGCTACTAGGGAGGCTGAGGCACGGGAATCCCTTGAACCCAGGAGGTGGAGGTTGTAGTGAGCCGAGATCGTGCCACTGGACTCCATCTTGAAAAAAAAAGAAAAGAAAGAAAGAAAAAGAAAAGAAACTATGTATTTTTGAGAATAATGTTCTTACACTATATTTCTCAAAGAAGTTTATATTTAAATTGAAAATGATGTTGTATAATACTTTCAGCTCTTTTCTACTACAATTATTGTTTGCAAGAGAGACGTCAGTTGGGTAATGGTGTTGATCAAGCATTAATAAAAAATAGTAGAGTTTTTGTCTA